>NRDT01000007.1:0-185774 GCA_004124955.1 Starmerella riodocensis
ATGCTGCACCGGCGACGTCGCTGGACGACGCGCTCGCGCGGACGCGGCACTCGCTCGAGGCGAGCGCCGGCGCGGGCGCCGGCGCGGCCGACAAGGACAAGCGCATCTCGACGATGAGCGAGGCGCAGATCATGCAGCGGCTGCGGCAGATCATCGACAAGGAGGACCCGCGGCAGCTGTTCCAGAAGGTGCGCAAGCTCGGGCAGGGCGCGAGCGGGACCGTGACGCTGGCGCGGCCGCTCGACCCGCAGTGGCAGGCGAAGTACCGCGCGATCGCGATCAAGGAGATCGACCTGTCGCTGCAGCCGCGCAAGGAGCTGATCGTGAACGAGATCCTGGTCATGAAGGACTCGCGGCACCCGAACATCATCAACTTCCTGAAGGCGTACCTCGAGACGCCGAAGCAGCTGTGGGTCGTCATGGAGTACATGGAGGGCGGCTCGCTGACCGACGTCATCGAGCACAACAAGCTGTCCGAGCAGCAGACCGCGACGGTGTGCCGCGAGACGTGCCGCGGGCTGCGGCACCTGCACTCGAAGCAGATCATCCACCGCGACATCAAGTCGGACAACATCTTGCTCGACAGCAAGGGCAACGTCAAGATCATCGACTTCGGCTTCTGCGCGAAGCTCACCGAGCAGCGCAACAAGCGCGCGACGATGGTCGGCACGCCGTACTGGATGGCGCCCGAGGTCGTCAAGCAGAAGCCGTACGACGAGAAGGTCGACGTGTGGTCGCTCGGCATCATGGCGATCGAGATGATCGAGTCCGAGCCGCCGTACCTGAAGGAGGACCCGCTGCGCGCGGTCTACCTCATCGCGCACAACGGCACGCCGAAGCTGCGCAACCCGGAGCTGCTCTCCAAGAACCTCAAGAACTTTCTCTCCCGCTGCCTGTGCGTCGACGTGAACTACCGCGCGTCGGCGGCCGAGCTGCTGAAAACGGACTACCTGACGCTCAACTGCGACCTCGCGGCGCTGCCGCCGCTCCTGCGGTACAACAGCGCCAACTTTAAGCCATAATGCACGTAGTAGTCGGCGACGAACCTCCAATGTAATTTATTGTCTCACGCGCCCTGCCAAGGACGGCCAGCCAAGGGCGAGCCCGGCGAGCTAACGGCGAGCCAGCCAACGGCGAGCCAGCGGCGAGCCAAAGACGAGCCGAGCTTAAGCAAACGACAAGCCAGCGGCGAGCCGAGCTTAGGCGAAGGGCGTGCCACGCGCACGCAGCAGTCGAGACGAGCCTCCAATGTAAGTCTACGGCGCCTAGGGCGGGCCATAAAATCGAGCCAAGCTTGTTTCAGGGCTCAACAATATCTGGGCCGCCAGTTGGAGCCTTCCAGCAATGCGGCGTGGCCGCAGTCGCAGCCGCGGGGGCTTCAATGCATGCTAATGTCTACAGATTATATACACAGCGCGGCGGCCTACTTGCGCGGCTTGTTGCGCGAGCGGTCGCCGCCGAACTTGACGCGCGTCGCGTCGGTCACGCGCTTGATGAAGGGCCGCACCTTCGTGCCCTCGCGGCCGAACAGCACGTTCCAGAACACCTGGCGCGTCGGGCCGAAGTCGCGCATGACGACCTCGATGGGCGCGCCGAGGACGCCCTTCTCCTGCATCTTGCCGAACAGCCGCGTCGTCGCGGCAAACGCGGCCTCGGGCGTGCGCTGGCGCTTCCCGGAGAACCCGGCCTGGCCCGCGCTCATGTGCAGCACGACCTCCTGGTTCGGGCGCACCTGCTCGATCAGCCGCGCCTGGTCGACGACAAACTCGCCCGCGGCCGCCGCCGGCGCCGCGGGCAGCTTGCGCGGCACGCGCCGGCTGAGCGTGTACACGGTGTTGTTCTTCGTGAAGTGGCAGTGCAGCACGAGCGGCGGCAGCGCCGACTCGTTCTGGAAGCTCGAGCGCGCGCTCCAGCTCAGGCTGCGCACGCCGTGTCTCAACATGGTGGAAGTGGTGGCGCTAAAACGGGCGGGCGCACGCTAGGCTTCGACAGAGGGGGGGTGAGAAACGATCGAAGTCCTCGCCTGGCGCTGTGCTCTCTCTCTGTTCCCTGCCTGGACAGATCGCGCGCGCAGGGCCTACGGCCGCCTACCCACGGCCAGTGACGCCCTTGCCCAGCGTCTCTCTCAAGATTTTTTCTGCGGCACGTGAGGCGCTGCCTCGCGCTAAGGCTTGGGAGGATAGGCGCGCGCGCTCTGCGCAGCAGGCAGGCCGCTGGGCAGGCCGCTGGGCAGGCCGCTGGGTAGGCAGGCCGCTGGGTAGGCAGCTGGGTAGGCAGCTGGGCAGGCAGCCGGGCAGGCAGCCCGGCCCGGGCAGGGCGCGCAGGCAGGGCGCGCAGGCAAGGCAGGCAGCGGGAGCAGCAGCCACAACCCCCGGGAGCGCGCCCGCGCGCGCGCCGCGCGCGCGCGCACGCCATAGCGGGACCCCCGGCGCACTCACGAGCGCGCGCCTGCAGAACCCGCCGCAGAGCATGTTCGGCCTCGAGAGCGTAGCGCCGCGCTTCGTCGTGCCCTCGCGGCGCATCTCCGTGCTCTACGAGCCCGGCGAGTTCTACGCGCACCTGTGCGGTCGCATCCGCGCCGCGCGCTCGCGCGTGTTCCTCGCGAGCCTCTACCTCGGCGCGGCCGAGCAGCCGCTTGTCGACGTGCTCGCCGACGCGCTCGCGCGCAACACGCAGCTGCGCCTGTACGTTCTCGTCGACGGGCTGCGCGGCACGCGCGAGGCGCCGCGCGCCTGCTCGGCGTCGCTGCTCGCGCCGCTCGCCGCGCGCTTTCCGGACCGCGTGCGCCTCGCGCTCTACCGCTCGCCGCGCGCCGGCGCGCTCGCGTCCTGGCTGCTGCCGAAGCGCATCATCGAGGGCGTCGGCCTGCAGCACATGAAGCTCTACGGCTTCGACGACGAGATCCTGCTCTCGGGCGCCAACCTCAGCCAGGACTACTTCACGAACCGCCAGGACCGCTACATCGCGATCCGCGACCGCCGCCTCGCGGACTGGTTCTTCGGCATGCACGCCGCCGTCTCCGACCTCTCGCACGCGCTGCTCCCTGCGGCCAGCGCGCAGGGCTTCGCGACGCGGCCGCCGCCGCGCTCGGCGTCGGCCATGTACAGCGCAACGGCCTGCGCAAGGTCGCCATTGGTGCGTCCCAGATACCGGTGCGCGTCGATCTCGCCTGCGCCGGTCACCTCGAGAAACCCTGCCACTTTGTTGTCGCTCATGGTGGCGCCGATAGGAGTTAGGTGTATAGGTGGAGGTGCCGCTCGCGCCAAGACTCGAAACAGCTTTAGGTTGTGCTCTACCAGCCGGTGGCGGTCACGGGGTTGGGGCGCGCTGCGTGTGGACAATGGCGGCATAATTCCGCCTGGCCCGTCCAGGATCGCGCAATGCCTAACACTCGGCGAGAGTCTACATGTCTCCTTACATAGTCCTGCTCTGGCCGGCTATGCTGGGCTTTAGGGGCTGCTTGATGGGGAAGGCCTCCTGCCTTCACCAGCGTGCATAACCTCGTGCGCGTAGTCGTGCGCGTGGGTGGTGCGCGTGGGTGGTGCGCGTGGGGTTGCCCACGTCCTTGAGGGCCATAAGAAAAACGCAGCGAACTTGTGCGGCGGCTGTAGCCTCTCTAGCCTGTCCTTCTGGCAAAATGCTGCTCCCTGATTCTCTCCTGCATGCTGCAGCAGCGATCGGTACTTGCACGGGCAGCGGTGTCCTGTAGTGAGGCTAGGGCTATGCGCGCGGGCGTCATGGCAGGCTGCCGCGCGTCGGGCGGGCCGAAGCGTGAGCGAGGCGGTGGTGGGGGGTGGGGTGGAGGATTCTGGTGAGAAAAGCTCGGAGCGCGCGCGGGCGGCGCAGCAACCTTTGCGAAGCGCTGCAGATCGAGCATTGTCGCCCAAACTCCCAATTGCGACCGAGCCCAGCACCACCACCCACGCGAGAGCTCGGCCCGCCCGCGAGACCCCACGATAAGCGGACCTATCGTGGGTGACATATTTCGTATGACTATATGTTGGCAGGTCCCCTCCGCCCTGAAAAATATCCACAACTTGAGAAGATGCTGAGCTTTGCCGCTCGAGCGCGGATCCCCGCGGCGCTCGCCTCGCGGACGACGCCCTACGAGAAGCTCGTCGCGAATCTCGAGAAGGTGCGCGCGCTGCTGCCGGATGCGCGCCTCACGCTCGCGGAGAAGACCGTGTACGCGCATTTGACGAACGTCGAGGAGGCCCTCGCGGGCGTGCGCTCGACGGCGGACCTGCGCGGGCAGGCATACTTAAAGCTCAGCCCGGACCGCGTGGCCATGCAGGACGCGAGCGCGCAGACCGCGCTTCTCCAGTTCATGACCACGAAGATGGACGCGACGGCGGTCCCGGCGTCGATCCACTGCGACCATCTCATCGTCGGCAAGGAGGGCGCGGACGTCGACCTGCAGGACGCCATCGCAAAAAACTCGGAGGTGTTTGACTTTCTGCAGAGCTGCGCGCGCCGGTACGGCATCCAGTTCTGGCAGCCCGGCTCGGGCATCATCCACCAGATCGTGCTCGAGAACTTCAGTGCGCCAGGCCTGCTCATGCTCGGCACGGACTCGCATACGCCGAACGCTGGCGGGCTGGGCGCCGTCGCCATTGGCGTCGGTGGCGCCGACGCCGTCGACGCCCTCACGGGCACGCCCTGGGAGCTCAAGGCTCCGCGAGTCCTCGGCGTGCGCCTCACCGGCCGGCTCAGCGGCTGGTCGGCCCCGAAGGACGTCATCACGCGCCTCGCGGGCGAGCTCACCGTCAAGGGCGGCACGGGCTACATCATCGAGTACTTCGGCGACGGCGTGCCCTCGCTGAGCGCGACGGGCATGGCCACCATCTGCAACATGGGCGCCGAGGTCGGCGCCACCACGTCGCAGTTCCCGTTCACCCCGTCCATGCATCGCTATCTCGCGGCCACGGGCCGCGCGCCGATCGGCGACCTCGCGGCCGAGGTCGCCGACCGCACAGGCTTCCTCGCCGCGGATGCTGGCGCCGAGTACGACAAGGTCGTCGACATCGACCTGAGCGAGCTGGAGCCCCACGTGAACGGCCCGCTCACGCCCGATCTGTCGACCCCGATCGCCGGGTTCCGCAGGTTCGCCGAGGAGAACGACGTGCCCGAGCCCGTCAGCGCGGGACTCATCGGCTCGTGCACAAACTCGTCGTACCAGGACATGACGCGCGTCGCCTCGCTCGTGCGCCAGGCCGAGGCCGCGGGGCTGCGCCCGCGCGTGCCCTTCTTCGTGACGCCCGGCAGCGAGCAGATCCGCGCGACGCTCGAGCGCGACGGCCTCATCGAGCTGTTCGAGCGCAACGGCGCGACCGTGCTCGCGAACGCGTGCGGCCCGTGCATCGGCCAGTGGGACCGCAGCAACGAGCCGCAGGACGTCGTCAAGAACAAGAACGCCATCTTCACGTCCTTCAACCGCAACTTCAAGGCCCGTAACGACGGCAACGCGCTCACGCTCAACTTCCTCACCTCGCCGGAGATCGTCACCGCCATGGCGTACGGCGGCTCGACCCACTTCAACCCGACGGCGGACGCTGTGCCGGGCACGGACTTCCGCTTCGATCCGCCGTCCAAGGGCGAGGAGCTCCCGCCGCAGCGGTTCACGCAGGGCCCTCGCACCGAGTTCTTCCCCGAAACCGACCCGAAGCCCGACTTCGACGCCGAGGTGGCGGTCTCGCCGACGAGCGACCGCCTCCAGATCCTGGACCCGTTCGAGCCCTGGAACGGCGAGGAGCTCGAGGTCAAGGTCGCCGTCAAGGTGAAGGGAAAGTGCACGACAGACCACATCAGCGCGGCGGGGCCGTGGCTCAAGTACAAGGGCCACCTCGAGAACATCAGCGAGAACACGCTCATCGGCGCTGTCAACGCCGAGACGGGCGAGACGAACAAGGTGCAGGACTTCAACGACGCCAAAATGTCCATTCCGGACCTCATGAAGACCTGGAAGGGCCGGGGCATCCCGTGGGCCGTCGTTGCCGAGGACAACTACGGCGAGGGCTCCGCGCGCGAGCACGCCGCGCTGTCGCCGCGCTTCCTCGGCGGCCGGCTTGTTCTGGTGAAGTCGTTCGCCCGCATCCACGAGACGAACCTCAAGAAGCAGGGCATGCTCCCGCTCTGGTTCGCCAACCCGGCCGACTACGACCTCATCGACTCGCGCGACACGCTGCGCACGCGCGGGCTGAAGGAGCTTGTCGCGAAGCAGGGCGACAACGGCGGCACGCTCACGATCGAGATTATCAAACCGGACGGGCGCACGCTCGAGATCGAGGCAAAGCACACGATGAGCAAGGACCAGGTCGACTTCTTCGCGGCGGGCTCGGCCATCAACTACATAGGCAAAATCAAAAGGCAGCAGGCGCAGGCTGCATCCTCGCAGGCCTGAAAATCTCGCGCCCCTCCCCCCCTACTCTTCTGATGACTTGGGCTGAGTTCGATAACGCTTCTCAGGGACTCTTGAGATTTAGCTACATACTCTACTGCCTTGTAAACCATACACATAGAGCAAGCAGGTTCAGATATCTATAGACAGCCGGAATGCTTCTGAAGGCACACACTTCCCGCCGATCAGTGCGTCCGCACTCGTTGTCGCCTAGCCCTACACTCTTCCGTGCATTCTTTCCCAAGGCGGACTGGACGTAACCTTCGAAGGGCGCGCAAGGTGCGAAGGAGCACAGGATCGCGCGGGAGAAGTCCAAGGCGCTGAAGCCATAGCCACCGCAGGCGCTTGCCTAGTCAACACTGTTTCATCTGCACCATGAGCGGTTTGGCTTCAGTATTCCCGCCGCCACCCCCATACTACCGCAAATTCACGGAGTCGAACTGCGCTCAGGTGAAGCAGCTCCAGGCAGACGAGGCGCCGATCCCTGCTGAGCTCGAAGAGCTCGTGCCTCCGCCTGCTCCCTCCACAGAACAGAAGAGCTACCGCAATTTTGGGCAGATATGGAACGTCGATGAGCGTTTGCCCAGCCTGCAAGAGTCCGGCATCACGCAGTACTACCAGGAGGGCTGCGAGAAAAGCGCGGCCACGCTCGTGCCAGAGCTCAAGAAACTGCTCTCGTCCATCCTGTTGGGCTACCTCAGCCTCGTGCAGACTTTGTCGAGCGACCCAGTCCAGTTCGGAAGCCGCGTCGACAACCTGAGGACGCTATTCATCAACATGCACCACCTGCTCAACACATACCGCCCGCTGCAGAGCAAAGAGAGCTTGGTGACGATGATGGAAGACCAGATCCGCCGCATCAAAGAGAACAACGCCGAGATGCGGGCCAGCAACAAGCTGATTGGCGAGCAAATCGCTCAGCTCGCCACCCGCCTCCCCCAGTTCAACGACACCTCGGTGGCCGAGCCGGATACTTTGGAGGAATGGAAGGGCTACGACCTTGATGTCGACATTCGTCCCAGCAGCGGCGATGTCGCTGAGGAAGATGTCATGATAGAATAGCTTCCCTTTCGCAGGGCCGCTTCGTTTTTACTCAGTATGCAGCCCACTTTAAAAATCCTCTGAATAGTATTAAATGTAAACTAGCCGAACAACAGCCCCTCAAATATCTACTTGGCTTGCGAGCGTTGGTGAGGCCTCTGGGCCGAACTCCTCGGGTCGCCCTCATTAAGGGTCTGCCCTGAAACCGTCGTTCGCGACCGATTGTGAAGCGTGGGACCGGTGGCTAGACGCGAACGGCGCGAGAGCCTGAGTGCGTGGAGATGAAGGTTTTAACGCTTCGACTAGGTATGCGCGAAGAAACTTCTCAGCTGAAATACTCCTGAACACTCGCTGTCTTGAACGCTCAAACCCTGGGCTGTTGCACCGTCGATCTGATCTCCATCACATCTACGCGCACCCTCTGGCCCCACCCTCTGTCCTGCCTGTCACAATTTCGCGACAAACCGTGCCCTACATACTGGTAGATTTTGTCATTAACACAAGTTACGAGCAGCGGCTTGGAAGTGAGGCCGAAGCCACTGAGGCCGAACCACTTCTTCAGCGACTCGCACGGGCTCCACGGGACTCGTTCGCACATCCCTCTCAGGCGTGCCTGCTGCTCACGTCTCACGCACGGTAACTTGCCCTTTCCCCGATCAAGATCCATACCGGAACGACTTTCCTGGCATCTCAGACCTGCTGAGCCGGCATTGTCATGCCTGAGCCCGACGATTCCTTCGACTTTCTCGCGACGCCTGCCGTGGCAGACCAGCGCGAGCGCAAAGCCTCGCCCGGTCGGCGCGAAGAGTTCCCATTTCTCGTAGCAGAGCACGCTTTCGACGCGCGAAGTCTTGACGCCGAGAAGCACGAGCGTGACCCAAATGCCGTCTGCTTGTCGTTCTCTTTGGGCGAACTCGCCTTCGTCCACCTAATTCACCCAAGCGGGTGGGGAGACGTCACTCTTGTGCGCTCCGGGGAACGCGGGTGGATCCCCGTGGACTACTTCTCGGGATTCGCTGATGCTCGCGCGATGCCGCTGCTTGCTGCGGTTGCTGCTTTTCTCAACCAACCGCGCTCTCAAAAGCTGTACATAGCACCGCAAAGAGTTCACACTTTCTCCGAGGCAGCGATCAACGAAATTATCAGTGGCACGAAGGCTCTTCTCACTCGGCTTTCGGTCCTTTCACGGGATGCTGCCCTTGTTCAAGAGTACGCTGACATCGCCTCAGCTCGCAAAGCGCTACTCACCGAGTTGGCACACCTGGTACATGTCGCAAAGTCGAATAAACATACCTCAGACCCTGAGGTCATCGAAAAGCTCGTGCGTGGATGCTATCGCATGCTTGAGCGACTTGTGGTGCTATTGAGTGCCGTGGATGCGCGGCCAAAAGAGCTCGCGGGCGGGCTGAACATGCAAGATCGCCATCACAGAGCGAGCTCTGGCAGCTCCCGCTCCACGACGTCCACGCGCTCGATGCACTCCAATGGATCCGGTCGCTCGGGACTGAGTGGTCGCTCGGGTTTTAGTGATCTAGATGACGCCGCTGTCTACCGAATAAACTCATTTAGCGACCACACACTACCGCCAGACCCGCTGGATCGCCTGCGCGAGGTAGTTCCTGCATTCTTCTTCTATCTGGATCACTTTCTGGACCCAGGGGCTGTTTTGCTGGCCGAGCCGGACTCGCCAAGCACCCCCTCGATCATACTAGCTCTCACACGACACTCTATGCTAGCTTGCCGAGAACTCTTGGTAGTGCTTGACTCCCTTCCTACCTCGGAATTTGCGATGAGTTCTGACACCAAGGACGAGCTACTCTCTGAGATTCGCAAGCTAGTTGGCAACGCGCGCTCGGTCGTTGCGGCCCTCCCCCCGTCGCCAGCTTCATTAAGGCAAGCCGCGGCTCAAAATATGGCGGCCACTGCTCGCAAATGCCATCAACTTACAGCGGATATCGCCCAGACTGCAAGTCGGATCCTGATGCAATTCCCAAATCTTTCGCTGCCTTCCGATCGAAGCTACCCTGTGTTCAAAGTCAATGACGCTCAACTAGAAGCTGCGTTCGGCCATCTCGGTCGACCTGTGAAAGATCAGGAGTCCATGGAGGGAGCAATTGTGGAGGATGCCGACCTCCGAGATTCGAGAACATCCACAGACGACTCGAACCTATCGAACGATATGGAGCCTGACGAGGTTCCCACCCTTCCGTTGAGTCCGCAGATCAGCCCAAAGAGTGACTCGCTCTCAGAGGATAAAATATTGTCTCCAGCTAGAACGCGAGCGCGCAAAAGTATCGAAGATGAGGATGGGATCGTACCGTTGCCAGTTGGGCGACTTCCAAATGGTGAACAACCGAGTGACAGCCTTACAGCAGCTGCGTCTCAGATGAACGGCACTGATACTGGCAAAGATGAACTGGTCGTTCGTAATGACCGCATACGAGGAGGTTCGTTGGCCGCGCTGGTACGCTGGCTTACCGGGCCCAAGTATGCGGATTTGGAATTTGAAATACGCACATTTTTGCTCACTTTTCGGCTCTTTGCGCGGCCTCGGGATGTTGTGATCGAGTTCGGCTCCATAGAGCCCACGGATGGGGTGAAGCATTTGGCGAGACGGTGGATCGAGAGCTTCTGGGAGCCAGAAGATAACGTGCTGCAATCGCTCGCACCGATGGTGCCTATTAATGTGATTACTGCGCGCAGACAGCTTATCGAAGACGGGAGGCGCCACTCACAGGTCACCGAGTTGGTGCTGCAACCATTCGATGCGGCAGCTAGTGGCGAACAGCGCTCGTTCTCAAGCTCCTCCGCAAATTCGTCCACAGCTTCACTAACCCCATATACTCGGAGGAACTCTTCATTGGGATCTCAGTTCACGACTCAGTTTGGCACGCAGTCGGCTCTGAACTTGGCAGCGAGTTTCCGAGAATTCAGCCTTGGCTCTCGGCGAGCTTCACGACACGTTTCCTCGAATAATGACGACTCACTGATCAGCCGTATGCGTACAGCCTCGCAAGCCAGTCTGTCTGAGGGACCCAAAACGGGGAACTACGATGCAGCCGAGTTCCTACTCTCACGCTCTGTCCCCGAAGTAGCCAACCAACTTACACTCATGTGGTTTGATATTTTCCGAATGCTACGGCCGAGCGAGCTTCTCGACCAGCGCTTCGCCTCCACTAAAAGATCACTTGGTCTAGCACCACACGTCACTCAACTCATTTTAAGTTCCAATCATCTCACTGCCTTTGTTGGTGACACGATCTTGAATCCTGATCTGACCACAAAGCACCGGGCCCGTGTTCTAAAGCACTGGATCAAACTAGCGGAGGAAATGTTTACAATCGGAAACCTCAACGGAACAGTGACCATTGTACTCACCCTGCAATCGACCCGCATAATGCGGCTCAGCAAAGCCTGGGAAGCCGTTGGTGGCAAACTCAACAGCTTGTTGGCCAAATTGATACCCCTGACGGCGCCAGATCGAAACTTCCAGGAGTATCGCAAGGAGTTGCGTTCGCGCCAAGGGTCTCCCTGCATTCCGTACTTGGGTCTTCTTCTTGGAGACTTGACTCTTATCGATGAGGGAAACCCAAAGCTGCTGAAGCCCTCGGGCGCCATAAACTTTGACCGATACCTGAAATCAGCACACGCCATAGCCCTTGTTCAGCCCTTCCAGCAAAGCCAGTTCAAGTTCACGCCAGATGTCAGCCTCCAGGCTTTGCTGAGATCCCAAATGGCCAAGTCGTTCTCGCAAGATAGCCGAGATTCCGACGATCAGTGGCGGCGCAGTCTGCTTATCCAGCCGGCCGATCAGTAAGAGCACCACTCATCACCGTTGGTCTACGACTCATAATGTAATTTATTGCGCACTGCTCAAACACCAAATAAAAGACTATTTATTATCTAGTTTCATCTAGGTCTAACCAGAGCCCATTGAAATTCACTCTTTACAAAGGAAGCTACACGAACGGGGCCAGCACCCAATTGCTAGCCAGTGCGATTGAAGGCCCAGCTCTTCTCATCCTTGTGTTTCGTCGCGCCTGGCCACACTCGAGACACACTGAACAATGCAGGGGCAAGAAAGTCAGGGTCAAGGGTGTTTTCTTGTGAGCTCTCTCTAGGAGCGTACATGAACATCTGCTGCGTCGCAGACAAGTAGCAGTAGACGATCGCGAGTCATCGGTCTTTGTTTTGGCTCTGCCATATACAAAACGATGGCCAAACGCAAAAAGACCAAGACTAAGTCGCGTGCCAAGGCAACAGAGGCCGACGTCAGTACGGACGCGGATGTGGATGAAAGTCGATACCAGGACCGGCTCGCGAGCAATTTGGACCTTGTAAAGACCTACGAGAAAGAGGGCTTTACGCTCAAGCCTTCTGCAGCCCCAATGAGCCCTGAGAACGACAAATTGCTTGAGGAACTCGCACCACTCATATCAGAGGAGGAAATGTCCATGCTCAAGACTTGTGGTGCGTTCAATGACGTCGAGCTCCAGGCCACTGCCGAAGGCCTGAACTACATCGACTCGAAAGCGTATCAGAACGACTTCATGAGCGCAAGCATGTTGCGAGACCCGGTTCCTCCTATCCCTATCTTCGCAGACTTCCCAGGCAAGAGTAGTAAGGAAGCTTTGGCGGGGGAGCTTCGCTATCTTGAAACTGTGCTGCACCCAGCTGAGATGCGATGGCTGGTTGCAGAGCTGGCGTGCGATGCACTAGAGAAGGCGCCTGTAACACACACCGACATAAGCGATGCCGTCATAGCCAGCATAGCCCCGTCGACCGCCCAAAAAGTCGCTTTCCAGGCTGACGCGCAATACAAGTACACCACAGCTCAATTTCTCCAAGTCTATCTCAAGATGCGCCACATCATACTGGAACACAAAATAATGCTTGCCGGTGCGCGTGCGGACGCCCTGCTCTTAGCAATATCGCCGTACAATTTTGAGCCGCTGAGAGAAGAGGATATTGTTCCGGTGTCCGCGGTCGAGGCCCTTCGTTCAATTGGCGACAAAATGATACAGCAGGAAAGTCGGGCACTTCTCAAACCTTGGCTATGATATTAAAACCCAATCGCAACGAGCACTGGGCTGAAGGAAGACGCAGCATTACGCACAATTTACGATACTATTTATAACAAAGAAAAATCGACCTTCGAGCGATACTTTACATGAAAAGTAAGCGAATCCGGGATAGCTTTGGCTACCCCAGCTGTCTCACTCTGAGTTCTGTCAAAATCGTACAGAGCAGAACCTGCTCCCGCTCTCTCGTTCCATTCGTATTTGGTCAGGCCAGTGCGCAGTCAGAAGCACAACCCCGTTGGTTTCGAGAGAGATGAATAATGTCAAAGACGATGGTCTTCAAAACAAGCTGTGCGTGCACCCCCCGGGCTGTGCGGGCACCCAGGCTTCGTAATAAGCTTAGACCATTCCCTGACCATCCTGTCTTGTCGGATACTTCGCGACGATGTAGAGCGCGTGAATCATACCCGGAATGAAACCTAGGAAGCAGAGCGCGAGGTTGATGAGGAAATCACCCGAGCAGAATCCTCGTCGCAGGCCCACAGCCACGAAGGGCAAGAAAATTGCCACAATAATCAGCAGAATATCAGAACAGCCAGCACCCATTTTGTTTGATGGAATTGAGAGCGCCCACGGGCGCTATTATATGCTGTATTGCTGTGGAGACGCTTGGAGTTCACAGGTCTAGGGTCGCAACCACACTGCGGCTTGAAGGCGGCGCAATAACGCTTCGTGCCGTGCCATGAATGTGATTGCTACACCATTCGAAAGCTTCAGGAAAATCTATCTTCCGGCATGATACGATTACCATGAGCATTTAGTGCCTAATGTTTTGAGCGAAGGTTTAATTGGGAGTCCTGCAACTAGAAAAGAATTCGATGCTTCTTCTTTCGTGCCGTTAACGATCTAAGCCATACTTCTCCAGGTAACCCACCGGCCCATATTTTGCACGACTATCGTCACTTTAACAATGATTATATTTCTACTATTTCCAATATTTGAGCTGAGGCTCTATATAATTCTGACTTCTCTTATGCGATCTCAATGCGCTTTCAGAATAGCACCTTTGTAGATATAGATATTTCAATAAAGAGGATCATACGGGATCCGCTCGGTTCACATTCACGCAGGAACCCGAGTGTGAGTTATGTTTAATGATTGTGCCATTACACCTTGTGTTCGATAGCTTAATACACCAATGTGATATGGACTCGACTGACTAAGAGATGATTTCGATAGTAGCCTTGAGTGAGGGATGTGCTCGCATTTGAGGACTTCAGGCCAAGGAGGTGGCGGGGACCCTTTGCACAACCATGAAAAAAGATGAGAGGGCGGGGGCGAGTCCGTCCTGTGGTATGGCGGGCATATTACACCCAGGTAAGGGCACAGGTGATGTACTACAGATATTTGTTTGGATCACTTTACCTGCCGAAGCGCTGCGACAATGACTGAAATGGAGGTGGATACGCATGTCCGACCCGTGGACGAGGCATTGCATGAGAACCACACAAATGAAGATACTGTCGAGCCCGAGAAGCCAAGCAAAGCACGTTTCGAGATCAAGAAGTGGAGCGCCGTCGCGTTTTGGTCGTGGGATATCGAAATCGAGACGTGCGCTATCTGTCGCAATCACATCATGGATATATGCATCGACTGCCAGGCCAACCAGGGCAGTGTGAATGCCGAGGAATGCACCGTGAGCTGGGGTGTCTGCAACCACATCTTCCATTCTCACTGCATCTCACGTTGGCTCAAAAGCCGACCAGTCTGTCCCTTGGACAACCAGCCATGGGAACTTCAGAAGTGTGGAAACTGAAATCTTTATTTATTATTCGTGCCAGTACGTGCTACGGGCTTAATTATAACGCGCAGGCAGCCTTCGTTCTTGGGCCTTACACAGTGGGCGCGAGAGGCCGCGCATAGCTCTCTGAGAAGTCACTCTTGCGAGCTCGAGCTATGCGGTGCTTTTTCACCCCGGCAACAGGCTTTTGCGCCCTTGGCTGCCCGTCAAATATCTCACATTAGTATCGAGACCAATGCCTTCATGTCCTTCAAGTGCGCTGCGTGACTGAGTAAAGAACACGGAGTGGTGGCTATATGACTATCTGACGTGGAATCTGAATGTAATTTGCCACTATCTAATGCTAATGATCGATGCAGTTGGCGTCAATATAGCTCGCTGCTGCGCCCATCAAGGTCACAGTGATGTCAAGTTGACCACAAGAAAGAAAGGCGACGTCAGCTTGAGTCTGTAAATACAAATGCACGCAGCGTCAATGTTACACAATGCGGCCCCACGTTGCAGACCATCACGAGAGGCAGATTGTTGATTTTTCCGCCCAGCCTGCTGTCAACAGAACTTAGACGAGTCTCGCGGAACTACTGGGAGCCAAGCAGTCTCCACGAAGAGGGGACCGAGGCGTTGGACAGTTTCTCGAATTCTATGTAAAACCTGTAGACCCACGGCTTCGCACCAGGCCTTGGGGCTACAAACAAAGGGTTGACATTTTGCAGCTGGGCGTAAACTTCTTTGAAATCTCCCTCAGCCAGCGCCCACACGCGCTCCTGACGCTCAGCTGAAAGACCTGATCGTGAAGAGCTTGCTGCTGATTTCAAAACCAAAAACCTTGTGGTATTGGAGGCATCGTCCGCACAATTGGTGACCAAGGGCGCATGCTGTGAGGATAGTGGTCCTCCAAGGGCAGCCGCAGAGCCGTCGCGGGAGCTCAATGCGAGCGTTACGGCCTCAGCCGTGGAGCTGCAGTCGATCCTGCGAGCATTAGGGAGGTTTCTCGAAAGCCAGTTTCCCGCTTGGCCCCAAACCTGAGGGTGTGAGTAAACTGTGGTGATCTGATCGAACCTGTCAGCCCGAGTGAATAGCTGATGCCTCACAGCTATTTTGACATCAGACTCAATGGAGAGATTGTTTAGTTTCGGACACCCCAGGAGCGCGTCAACAGCCAGATCGACGATGCCGTTCGTGGAGTTCTCTATAGGCAAGACCGCGACGTCCACCTCGTTTGCAGCGACACGCTTGACGACCTCAGCGAGCGAGCCACACAAATATGGCTCATGATCCTGCCCAAATGCTTTGAATGCGGCCTCCTGTGAGTAGGTTCCCTCAGGACCCAAGTAGGCCGCCTTGATCATGGATCGCTCAGGTGTGCTGTGTCAGCATGACGCTTAAATAGTCATTGACTACTTAAATGAGTCTATCGATGAGAGCCGGTTTTCAATATCGTGATCTCACAATTAAATTTGGATACACTTTGAAGTAATTAGTTACTGTTCATTGATCGATCAATACCAATTTTGGGATGGCAAACCCATTACAACTCAATATAAATTGACTGGACTTTCTTAGTGAGGATGTAGCTATTGCACTAGACGTAAGCGGGCTATTTGTCGATACTATAAGCAGTTATTCTACGTAAATCAACAGCTCACTGGAACTGGTCTTTATTCTATTTACAAGGTGAGAAGACTTCGCGCGACTCAGTCGAGGGTTTCGGTGGCCTCTAAAAGCCTATCCACGCTGAAAGATGTATCGCCCGTGTTGAACTGTTTGAGGAGCTCAGCCTTCGCTTTGCCATGCTCGCTGTTTGGATCTGTCGCATAGAAGCGCTGCAAGTTCAGGACGAGCAGCGCCGCGTTCTCGGTCGAGACCTCGTTGTTCTGAATCACTGAGTTAGTGAGGATTATCTGCTTGTCTGCGGCGAGATTGGTGTGGAGCATGAACGTAGTATGAGGATGCGCGTACTCGTTGTGAAGCTTGTACTGCGCGAGCGACGTCAGGAGGCAGTACACCGTTTCGCTCGTCACAAACGACCACTGCACGTAATGAAGCTCTATACCGTGGGCTTTGTGGGGCAGTGGCAGCACGAATGTCGGGTACTTTCGAGCATTGAGGTACAGGCGAGAGAAGGACTCTGGCGTCATCGAGCCGCTAAATGCATTGGTCGAGTTCAGAAAGCGGGCCTTCCAAAGCATCTCGATCTCCTTAGCAGAGTGCGGCTGCAGCTTCTGGACGTCGATGAAACTGTCGAGCTCCATGGTCAGGGGCTTCGAGCCCTTAATTGCGTCGAGCGACTCCGAGTCGGGGCTGGGTGCACTGGCGCCTTTGTCTGCGCCGCTCGATGCGGCTTCTCGCTGCGCCTTGGCCCTCTTTTGAAACTCCAGGGCCTGTTTCCTCAAGTCTGCAACCGCTTCGAGCCTCACCTTCTCCGCAGCGGGCTTCGCCTGCTCCAGCAGCTCCTCCACCTTGAGACCACTTTGCGCCGCCTTGGCTTTCAGCTTGCCGGCATACCGGTCGTGGATGTTACTGTGGTGCCGAATGTGGCCATATGGGCGATAAGCGGCCCGTAGTCGCGCGCCGATGGCACCCGCGCGCAGCATCCTATATCCGTATGGTTTATTGCACAGACTCGGCGCTGAAGTGTGTCTCAACCCTCGTCTCGCGCATGCCTTGCCTCAACGGCACCCGCGAATCCGACAAACTGGCTAACTACGCTTTGCACTCGCCGCGCGAGTCAGTGTTGGCTAGCCGGAAGGCGACTGCGTACTGTCAATCCGGACTTGTATTAATTCTGCCTCGAACTCTCTACAGTATTGACGTTATGTTAAGTTTGATTTCGGAGGGCCCGCCCGTCGATTGTATAGTATCGTGTAGCAAAGACAGTAATGACTCGAGCTCGTCGCGTCTTTCACGCGAATTAGAGCTGCTAATTCCCGTCCAGGCTCTCTCTGCAACTCGACAGACGCGCGCTTCGCTGCTGATCTTGGGACGCTCTGCGAGACACGAGCGCGCTCCCCAGCGCGTACCGCCCTTGCCCTGACAAAAAGGCCGTATTCCGTCCTCGGCCGACCCAATAAGCTCTCTGATAATCAGGCCGCTTGGCAGCCCTCTCCAGACTGTTACTCCACACTCACCCACATGTTGCGTAGACTCGGACAATCCAGCCAGCTCAGAGCCTCCTCGCTCCTATTTGGCAACATTGCGCGCAGTGCATCGGCGCCGACTGCCGTGGTGATGCGTCGTGGCATTGCTACAGACCGCATCACCGGCGCGCAGGAACAGGAGATTCTGGTCGAGCAGCGTAAGAACCGTCCCATGAGCCCGCACCTCCAGATCTACCAGCCGCAGCTGACTTGGTACCTCTCCGGCCTGCATCGTATCACCGGTGTCGGCCTCGCGTTTGCCTTCTACGGAGGCGTCGTGGGCTATGCTCTGCTTCCTCTCGTTGGACTGCCGTTCACTTTCACCGGGCTTGCTGCATACTGGGGGACCTTCCCCGTGGCTCTGCATGTGGCCGCCAAGACCTTGATTGCATTCCCGTTCTCCTTCCACTCGTGGAACGGCCTTCGTCACCTCATCTGGGACACGGGCCGTGAGCTGACTCTGAAGGGCGTGTACCGCACGGGGTACGCTGTGCTGGGTCTCTCCGCGGTGACAGCGCTGGGTCTCGCTTTGCTTTGAATATTTATAGACCGCTGGACGCCTGTTGCTATACAGAGTACATAAAAGAATAAGGTTTACGCAACCTGCAGAATGAGCACACGAAACTTAGGGAAGGGACGGTGTCCTGAGACTTACTTGAGTTCGCTGCTTGTTAAAGAGCGGCCCGCTATTCATCACTTAAAGCCTTAGGGACGCGGCAATGCAGCGACCTCAGTGCTCCCGTCTTGGCTGCGTTGGCGAGAAACAGAAGGGTGCTGGTTCGGAACACTCGCCTCTCCCAGGCCCGAGCGTGTAGTAAATTCGCGCTGCGCTATATATGTAATGCGTAAGTTTTACGGTAAGCACCATAGGGAAGCTCTTCGCAGTGTACCAGGCGGACCAACTATGGGCCTCTGAATTGCTGACAAGCACTCTTCAAAATAAGCGGCTGAGCCCCAAACGGCGCGCCTAGGCCGCGATCGAAGGCTCAATAAGTACTGGTGTGCCGCAAAAGCGTGCCGTGCGCGACGGTAACCCTGAACGGGTTTCTATTCTAAGAGAACTGCAAAGCTGCTTTCAAAAGCGAGCGTCACATGACGCGACTAGCATCACCACGGTGTACAGCGGGCGGGTGGGCTTGAATGAGACGGTAGCTCCACAGTGTTTTCTGGGCCAGATCGAATTCCGGCACGATTGAACTTCGATACTGACTCGCTCATTGCATTACGAATTGCCAAAACGCATCGATTCCGAGGCGTTAATTTCGCGTTCGCTCGCGCCTCGCGTCCCAACACTACATTAAAGCCAGGATGCCTGCTCAAAAGCTGCCAAATACTGGTGGCAATGACAGCGCGACGGGCGCGCACAAAATTCTGTCACCTCAACAGATCATGCGCGCTCGATTTAAGCAACAAACAATGCCTCCCAGGACCTGGAGACAGCAGCAAGCGAGGCAGGAGCAGATCGACGCCATCAGCACGTCGCGTCTCACCCAGAATCGCAGTTTATACACAGCGGCCGCTGCAAAAGCATCTAGAACGCCCACTGAGGACCTTCTTGCCGCAGCGAACGCACAGCCATCCTTAAGCCATGAGCGTCCGGTTTCCAAACCTCTAGTGGAATCAAGCTCAGAGTCAGATCACGCTATTGCCTCCCCTGAGAGTATGCAAGCCACCACCACAAGCAATCATCCGCAGACGAACGAGGTCTCCGTTAGAATAGAGGAGGGCCAAGTGAGTCGCAGCGATGACAATGCTCAGCTCTGGCAAGGCAGGAGAAGAAGCGGTACGACACCCGCGCAGCCGACAAGGCGACTGAGTTTTGGTCAGTTTGGCCCGTACAACCGCGTCCGACAAAACTCGAACGCGTCCTTCACTTCCAGCCATTCATCCGACTCACCCTCTAAGTCGAATCTTGCTTGCGCAGCGGCCTCCGCAACCGTGTCATCGCACGCGCCTTTGTCCGCCGCAAGACCGCCCCTGTCTCGGCGCAGCTCGTCGACCTCTTCCATCTCTCGAGCGGCTGCAATCGCTGCGCAGCTTCCGCATAATCATGATGGCCCTCCAAGTAGGGTGTCCTCGCTCTCGTCGTCACGTCGGAGTTCGACATCGGTGGATGACGACAGCACAGCCTCAACCACAACGCTACAGATACAGCCTGCCATTATCGAGGAGACCCCTGGATCCCCGCGCAGCACGATGCGGAACACGAGCCGTCGCTCCTCCGCGCAAAGTCTGAAGGCCCTGGGAAGTCCAGCCACAATCGCCACGAGCGCAGGCGCCAGGGCGTCGCAGAACGCAAAGGTACGTGCTCACGCGAGCGCGGCGGCGCGAGCAAGCGCGTCCACCCCGATTGATGTGGCCCCACGTCAAACGCTGTCCGCTAAATTCGTCTCCTCGCTCACACAAGCGCTGCGTACTCAGGAGGAGCAGCGAAAGCGTGCCGAAGATCTTGAGCAGCAACGTGCGCAGGCCGTTCGCGCCATTGAAAATACGGTGGTGGCCAACGTGGCTCAGCATAAATTGAACCTCAAGTCTGCTCTGAGCTCACCGGCTGGCCGCAAGAGCTCTGAGTCTCAGCGCAGCGTCACCAGCAACATGAGCGCGTTGAGCCAGCGGAGCGGCCGGAGCCAGACGAGTCGCGGCAGCGCCGAGAAATCAAGTCCGCTAGATCGAGGATATGCCTTGACCCGAGACTCCTTTGCGGAACTTCAACACCAGCAGCAGCAGCAGCAAGCTGAACAAGAGCAGAGACGACTCAAGACTGCCAAGGAGAACAAGGCGAACGCTCTGAGAGCGGCCGTGGCAGCTGGCATTCGCGTCGAATCTGACATGGCTAGTATACACATGCAGGTCAATGATGCTGTGCGCACCGCCCAGGAGCGCAGATCCGCCAGAATCAAGCGCTATCGTCCTGCCGCATCATGGACAGCACCAGTACGCCTGTTCAAACCGCAACTCGGTAGACTCCAGACCTCGGACTCGACAAAGAGCGCGACTCTAGTTCCTGATGTAGCCACGCCTGGTGGTCAGGTAAGTACCCCTGCTGAAACTCCAAAGTCATGGCCCTATGTCACAACTCCTGCGACTGAAGTGAACTCCGATCCGATGGCGGCTATCGGCGAAGTTCCTGAAAAGCAGGATTCTCAAAGTGTTGTGGGAATCCCACCAAGCCCCCACCCTTCTTCGCAGCATTTCAGCCAGCTCACGCTCAGAACCGCGACACGTTTCAAGCGGGAGCCCAACAGCCGGACAGAGTCACGCCCGGCTCCCATCCAACAAGCAAAGCAGACCAATTCTGGCGCTCAATGGCAGAATACGGTCGGTCCCCGCCCTCCAAGCGACCTTCACTCTTCGAGCAGTTCACCAGCCGGGTCAACGAAAAGCTCCTTGTCCGGCATGTCAGCGTTCGAGAAGAACGTTGGATTTGGTTTCCACAATCGGTCCGACGACACCGATGCAAACCTGACGCAACCTCCAAATGCCGTGATTCCCCCAGCTCCACCTCGAATGCCCAAGACTCTCAGAGGGGGTGAGTCCCGTAAGCGCTTTAATGAGGAAAAGCCATGGAAGGGGCATAGAGAAATCACCCAGCTCAGTGAGCGGGAACGTAAGCGCTACGAGTCTCTCTGGGCAGCTAACCGCGACGTACATCTCCCCTTCTTGTACGTCCCTTTGCAATATGAGCAGGAATGGAAAGAGGCACTAGCCATCGTTCACCCAAACCTCGTTAAGCTAAAATCCAACAGTTCAGGTTCGGATATGTCGTCCCCGGCGCCAGTCACAAAAAGAACGACATACGCGAACTCTGTCCGCAGCATGCACTCGGCGCGCAGTGGACATTCAGCTCAGAGCGTCTCCAGCATGAGCTCCGCTCGTAGCTCGCACTTCGATGGCGAGGCCGCGTTCTTGAATGATCTTAAGGCTCCCACTCGATTTCGTACACCAGAGTCGGATCACTTTTACGATTGCAACATGGACGGGAGCGAGGTAGCGGATCGGCCTCATTCCCAGATCGTACCCGGTTTTGATGAAACAACTCCCCGTCCGGACGGAGAAACTCTACCTTCCTCAAGAATATCAGAGTCCCAAACAGAGCCGAGTCGCTTAAGCTCGGTATCTAGCCGCGAAAGCGAAGCCGTTGAGGTTGAATCGCCAGAAATAGAGGGTCACGTCGATATGATTGCAGAAGTAGAGAGACGTTCTGACGAGGTTCATGGCTATATAGCGGCGCGACTTTGGCGCCGCAGTCGACTACAAGAAGAAACCCTGGCGCAAATATGGGAACTTGTGGACACCAACAAAGACGGTACACTGGAACGAAGCGGCTTCGTTGTGGGCATGTGGCTGTGTGACCAATGCCTCTACGGACGAAAGCTCCCTCGACGTGTACCGCCTGAAGTGTGGCAGAGTGCAGGCAAATTAAATCTGAAGATCAGAGTCAAACAGCCGCGCTCGAAAGTGGGTTATGTCCGCCAGCTGCCAAACTTGCTCAGCAGTGCTGTGGGATACACGATGCATGGAAGTCGCAACGCAGTAAAAAAAGCTGTTCAGACAGCAACAAAGTAGTCGGTGCTTCTCCAAGACGTCGTTACCCCTTTTACCCTATTTATTTAATGTGTAATATACTAAAGTCCTTACTTGGATCGCGCCAAGTGTTATTTAGAGAGTACATTGAGAAACATCAGGCATTGCTTATTTGGTCTTTTCTAACTTGGAAACCTTTTACTTGAGCCTAAACCACTGTTGTGGCGCACGCTCCTCTTTCTCGATCACTGTGAAACCTTTTCGAATTCCACTCTAACAAGACTGTTTAATATGCGTTGGTTGTTCAATTGTGCGACGGCTTTCTCCGCGGACTCTTGGTCATCCATGGTCACAAAAGCGTGGCACTTTTGAGCACGTATGATTTCAACACGCAGAACTTTGCCGAACTTCTCGAACGGTAGCCTAATGCTGAGTTCATCGGAGAGCTGAGGGTCTATGCCGCCGACAAACACTCGGGGCACAGGCCGCGCGAGTCGGCCAGAGGGTTGATTGTTGGAGTGACTGGCAAGGCTAACCTTTACGACTCGACCATAGAGCTTGATCTGCGAAGAATTTACGAGGGCTCGAACGTATTGCGCATCTGCTTCCGACCGGAACACCGCGAAGCCGTAACCTTGATGGGTCCCCTTTAGCTTGTGCTTGGGTAGGCGGACGCTCAATGTTGGCGCGAGATGGCTCATGAGCTCATAGAGAAGTGGCTCATCGACTTCGGGTGCTAGATTACCTAGATACAGCTGCATGCGCGGGACTACTGATTAAGTCCGCTGTTCAGCGCAACTTCAGTTCAGATCACCAGTAGCCATGCATGTGCGAACGAGTCCTCGGGCTCAAGTCGAAGCATAGCAGAAGAATCAGGTGACCCACACTTTCGAAGGCGGCTTCGGGTGGCATATGATCCCGACAAGCGAGCGCCTCCATCATTAGCTCCAAGTAACCTTGATGGAATATATTATTTTTATTGTATTTCAATTCATACACCAAATCCACTCGAACCTAAATACTCTAGAACTTGGCGTTTATAGGGAAATCTCTCTCGACGGAGATGTGCGCTCCTGATGACAAGATACGCTTATTCCTGGAGTCTTGTTGTGGAAACACATCACTCTAGTACACCATGTCGAATCCGAGCGAAATCAATGGCGGCAGCGCTATCGCCATGATTGGCAAGGATTGTGTGGCAATCGCTTGCGATTTGAGGCTCGGACTGCAAAGCGTTGGTGTATCAGGGGACTTCGAGAAGATCTTTGGTCTAGGTGAGAATTTCGTGGCCTTGACTGGGCTCGCCACCGATGTCCAGACGGTGGCTACGGAGCTTCGAAAGAAGCACAACATGTACGAGTTGAGAGAAGAAAGGCCTCTGGAGCCCTCTACGCTTGCTCATTTGATATCTTCGATGCTTTATGGGAAGCGATTCGGCCCCTGGTTTGTGGGCCCGCTTGTTGCAGGTATCGACTCTCGCTCTGGAAAGCCCTTTATTTGCGGCTTCGACTCTATCGGGTGTATTGACGTTGCTCAGGAGTTCGTGGTGGCGGGCACGGCGAGTGACCAGCTCTACGGAATGGCGGAGTCGCTCTATGAGTCGAATCTTGAGCCTGAGCAACTGTTCGAGACCATATCCCAGGCTCTTATGAGCGCAATGGATCGTGATCCTTTGGGCGGCTATGGCGGACTCGTTTATGTTCTCGAGAAGAATGGCAAAGTGACGAAGCGTCTTCTCAAGACAAGACAAGACTGAGTCGCGCAATATTAGCAACTACCTATGGGGCTTCTGTAAATCTCAGTCAGGTCTCAACTTTAGAGACCAGATCCTAGAGAACACCCTCAAACTCTATTGTTGCACGGGAAGCACCGCGCTGGTTGCGGTGCAGTTGAAATTCTCGGAAGAATTTGAGATGATCGTGGCGAGGAAGTCTCTTACAGAAGGCCTCTCAAAGGCTTGGCCTCTTACTGTAATTCATGTGTACGCTACGATGCTCTCCATCTTAATATACTTAAGTTTATAGATTGCAGACCATTCAGCATCGTCAACTTCGTATTCCCAGCACTCAACTTGACGACTTGAGGGCATGCCGGACTTCGCTTCGACAACGCCGGAACCTCCTACAAGATCCAGAGATTAGCAACGTAACCTGTGGCAAGCCCTCGCAGACTGGGCATTGAAGCGTTTTTGAGAAGATAAATCTATGTACATGGGCGGTCCTGAACTACCTGCAGGCGTGTCCTGTCTGCTTAGCTATTTTGCAGTGTTGTCGAGATTGGGGGCGCCTAGAGAGGCGTCAACTTCCTCGTCTCGGTCGATTCTAGACCACCGCTCCTCCTGGCGTTTCCGCTTTTCTAGATTCTGTGACACATGTTGTCTACGATCCTCCAGCCGAGCTTCATGCCGGCACAAACGTACGGCTTTCTCCATGTCGAAACATGCACCTGCCGCTTTCTGCACGAAGTTGTGTTTCTGCTGACAATCTTCAAGTGCCAGAATAAGGTCCTCGCATTTGAGCAACGCCACTCTATTGCTCATTATTCGCCTCGGTTCAAACGTATGCAAGGCGTTCTGTTCCAAGACGACCAGTTGGCCGTATAATGTTCCATTTGAGCGCACGTTCCTTAGGGTCGGCTGATAGCCGTAAGAGCTAGCCCGCGCACGATCAAGACCTTTCGTCAAATTGTAGAGCAGACGAATCAATTGGCCGAATGGCTCGCACAAAAATATACAAAACTGTCGACTTTTCAATTCAGGAGAAGTTTTGCAATACCTGTACCTGAAGTTCCGACATTGGAGGGTGCAGATATGTGACACTCAAACGCGCGTGAAGAACTTAAGGACGTGCAGCTTGAATCTGTTGATCATGTATGGCCAGGACTTTGGGCGCGGGCTCACGGATGTGAAGATGCCCATGGCATGGAAAACAATGAGAGGGTCGCTCGAAACTTGCTTCAGGCCTACGCGCGCATTGCCGTCTGACGAGTTCGCGCACAAATTCACGAAATGAGCCACTCGAGTTCAAATAAAGTTGCGAGCTGTAATCTTACTCAAACGTCTGTGTGCATCATGATCTGGTGCTAGTATTTGGGGGTTTTGTTTATGCGTTTTTGGCTTGTACATAGGTATAGAATTTCGTTACTCAGTGCTCACTCTACGCCGGTCTTTAAGAAAGTCTGCATACACGTAAAATTGAGCTAAGTGCCAGCCGGGAGCCTCAGCTAAGTCCTCGAAATTAATTATAAGATACGCTCAATCTGCGGCTTCAGCTACTGCAGGGCAAGGAAAATTTGAGGTGCATATTATTTAGGGCTCTCTTTGGAATATATTGCGTGCGAGACTTGCGAAGAACGTACAAAGAAATACTATGTTGTAAGGGGCACCTAATGTTTTCTTAAAAGCTATAAAATCTGCAAATGACGGTAGCATCCTGACCTTGCATGCTTCCGGTTAATCTGTCCACAATCTCAGATTTTGTCCGGCCCAAATCTTTCAGCGTCCGTTTCGAAACTTGATCGATGAGATGTGCATGATCTGTGCGTAAAAAAGTTGCAGCTGATACTAGTCCACATAATGTAAAGCGGAAACATCGGAGGCTCGCCAAGTATTTAAAGATACTCTGATTCCGCCTGTTTAAGTTCCAGCAAGCTTTGAAGAGCTCATTAGTACTCACAGTTAAAGCGCTCTTTCACCTACTTTAGACAAGCGGGGACAACGGACATTAATGAGAAGCGTCGCTGTGGTATCTTGGCTCATTTTAGCCACCTTCGTACCGGGAGCAAATGCCTGGTGGTGGCTCTGGAACAACTGTCTTCAACCCAAGGGTGGCTCGGAGGTCTGCAATGGCTGCTGTACCAATGTAGCTGTCGAATTTCCGTGGACTTATGACTTCAAGCCGTGGTTCACTTTCACTCAATCGACTCAATACGAAATCTCACTTTCAGCCTGCCCCGAAACCGCACTAATCTCTGCCACTCTTCCAAATGGACATGTTACAACCGTGACCTCGACTCTAAGTATGGATTGCTGCGCGGCAACCAGACCCGCGACAGCGCAGATGTCTACACAGCCAATGACCAACCCGATTACTCCTGGTGCAACCTCTCCATGTTCGGGGGTGACGGTGACAGTCACTCGTGAACCAGCGACTGTAACGGTCACCGAAACCGGCGCTGGCTGCTCTCCAATCGCTTCGGTTGGCACACAGACGGGCGGTCTCTCCTCTCTTCCGGTTCAGTCCGAGCACACCTCAACAGTTGGCAAACCTCAAACGAATCCCCAGACCATCAGCTCATCGGTGGAGGTACCTACGCTGACCACAACTATAGTCACTAGTGGCCCTGTAGAGTCTTGTTCGACCATGCCTGGATGCTATACTACTTCGAGGGGAAGCCAGCTCGTGACTGGTACTGCTGTCACGGTGATCTGTACAACGACGTCTAACACACCAGGTGTTACTAGCCCGCCAGGTCCCGCAATGACTCTGCCACCCCTTGTCACTACTTTGACCACCGTAGGCACGACAGAGACCTGCTCGACGAGCATAGGATCGTACACGAGCCAGCGAGGGACACTGCAGCTGACGGGGCCGGCTACTACCGTTCTTTGCACAACAACTCTCAAAAGTTCTGAGCCCTCCAGCACACCACCTAGCTCAAGCATCGGGCTGCCACCACTCGTTACTACCATCACAACTAAGGGACCAACCGAGACCTGCTCTACGGTGATAGGCTCGTATACTAGTATGAGTAACGGACAACCATTGACTGGTCCCGCCACTACCGTTCTTTGCACTACCACGCCCGGTCACGGAAACTCCGGCCCCTCTCAGACGCCAAGTGTTGGACTCCCACCATTGGTGACGACAGTCACCACAGAAGGACCCACTGAGACCTGCTCTACGTCGGTGGGCTCCTATACGAGCATGAGCGACGGACAGCAGCTGACTGGCCCGGCTACCACTGTGTCGTGTACAACGAAACCTAGATCTCCTGCAACATCTGGCTCAGTTTCAACGCCCAGCGCTTTGCTACCGCCATTGGTGACCACAATCACTACGGAGGGGCCTACCGAGACCTGTTCTACGTCAATGGGGTCGTACACCAGCATGAGTGGCGGACAGCAGCTTACTGGCCCTGCTACCACCGTTCTGTGTACTACCACGCCTGCGTCTCCAGCGAACTCTGGTCCTGCTCCTACTTCTGGGGCCTCGCTACCGCCATTGGTGACCACAATAACCACGGAGGGACCTACCGAGACCTGCTCTACGTCAATGGGGTCGTACACCAGCATGAGTGGCGGACAGCAGCTTACTGGCCCGGCTACCACCGTTCGATGTACTACCACGCCTGCGTCTCCGGCGAACTCTAGTCCTGCTCCTACTTCTGGGGCCTCACTGCCGCCACTGGTAACAACGATCACCACTGAAGGACCCACAGAGACCTGTTCCACGTCGATGGGATCCTATACGAGCATGAGCGGCGGGAAACAATTGACTGGTCCAGCCACCACTGTCTTGTGTACAACAACACCTAAGTCTCCAGCGAACTCTGGTTCTGCTCCTACTTCTGGGGCCTCACTGCCGCCACTGGTAACCACGATCACCACGGAAGGACCCACCGAGACCTGTTCCACGTCGATGGGCTCATACACAAGTATGAGCGGCGGGAAGCAGCTGACTGGTCCAGCCACAACTGTTCTGTGTACCACTACGCCTAAATCCCCTACAAATTCTGGCTCGTATCCAACCTCTGGAGCTGCACTGCCGCCTTTAGTGACTACAATCACCACCGAGGGACCCACTGAGACCTGTTCCACGACGATGGGCTCTTACACGAGCATCCACGATGGACAGCAGTTGACTGGTCCGGCTACCACTGTTTTGTGCACAACGACACCTAGATCCCCTGCAAACTCTGGTTCGGCTCCTACATCTGGCATCGGGCTGCCACCCCTGGTGACCACAATCACCACTGAAGGTCCTACTGAGACTTGCTCTACGTCAATGGGCTCTTATACGAGCAGTATTGGCGGGAAGCAGCTAACTGGCCCGGCTACCACTGTGCTATGTACAACGAAACCCAGAACTCCAGCGAACACAGGCTCAGCTCCCACTTCTAAGGTTGCGTTGCCGCCATTAGTGACCACAATCACCACGGAGGGACCTACCGAGACTTGCTCTACGTCAATGGGCTCCTATACGAGCATGAGCGGCGGACAGCAGCTGACTGGTCCAGCTACAACTGTTTTGTGTACAACAACACCTGTGTCTCCAGCCAACTCTGGTCCTGCTCCTACTTCTGGAGCCTCGCTACCTCCACTGGTGACCACGATCACCACTGAAGGACCCACAGAGACTTGTTCTACGTCGATGGGCTCGTATACGAGCGTGAAAGGCGATCAGCAGCTGACTGGCCCTGCCACTACTGTGTTATGTACCACCACGCCTGGAGCTCCTGCGAGCTCTGCCCCGTCTCCAACGTCTGGGGCCTCGCTGCCGCCACTGATAACCACGATCACCACTGAAGGACCCACAGAGACCTGTTTCACGTCGATGGGCTCCTATACGAGCATAAGCGGCGGGAAACAGTTGACTGGTCCAGCCACCACTGTCTTGTGTACAACAACACCTAAGTCTCCAGCGAACTCTGGTCCTGCTCCTACTTCTGGGGCCTCGCTACCTCCACTGGTAACCACGATCACCACTGAAGGACCCACCGAGACCTGTTCCACATCGATGGGCTCATACACAAGTATGAGCGGCGGGAAGCAGTTAACTGGTCCAGCCACTACTGTTCTGTGTACCACCACGCCTAAATCCCCCACAAATTCTGGCTCGTATCCAACGTCTGAAGCTGCACTGCCGCCTTTGGTGACCACAATCACCACAGAAGGACCCACCGAGACCTGTTCTACGTCAATGGGCTCTTACACGAGCGTAAGTAGCGGAAGGCAGCTGACTGGCCCGGCCACCACCGTCCTTTGTACTACCACGCCTAGAAACTCAGCGAGCACTGCTCCGGCTCCTACTTCTGAGGCTTCGCTGCCGCCATTAGTTACCACAATCACTACGGAAGGACCCACCGAGACCTGCTCTACGTCAATGGGCTCGTACACGAGCGTGAAAGGCGGTCAGCAGCTAACTGGCCCAGCCACCACTGTGTTGTGTACTACCAGACCTGGAGCTCCTTCGAGCTCTGTACCGTCTCCAACGTCTGGGGCTGCTCTTCCCCCGATCGTGACTACGATCACCAGGGAGGGATCAACTGAAACCTGCTCTACGTCGATGGGCTCCTACAC
Source organism: Starmerella riodocensis (assembly GCA_004124955.1). Lineage (NCBI taxonomy): Eukaryota > Fungi > Ascomycota > Dipodascomycetes > Dipodascales > Trichomonascaceae > Starmerella > Starmerella riodocensis. Next base: position 29,222 of record NRDT01000007.1, read on the forward strand.
GAGCATGAGCGGCGGGAAGCAGCTGACTGGACCGGCCACCACCGTGTTGTGCACTACGACACCTGGATCTCCGGGAAATCCCGTTTCAACTCCAACATCGGGAGCCACATTGCCGCCCTTGGTGACCACTATCACGACTGAAGGGCCCACGGAGACCTGCTCTACGTCGATAGGTTCATACACCAGCGTGAAAGATGGGTCTCAATTGACTGGTCCCGCGACAACTGTCTTGTGTACAACCAACCCTTCAACACCGAGTCCAACATTGCAAACATCACGCCGGCTGCCGCCTCTAGTAACTACACTTACCACCGTCGGGCCCACTGAGACATGCTCAACAACGATTGGCTCGTATACGAGTTTTGAGGGAGCACAGCAGCTTACCGGTCCAGCTACCACAGCTCTGTGCACAACAACTCCGATACTGACCAATCCAAACCCCACAGAAACGCCTGGGGTGTCTGTTACGAGTCCCACGAGCGTCTCTGGTCCGCCGATCGCTACAACGATCTACACGAGCGGAAGTGCTGCTGTGTGCGTCACTAGCATGGGAGTTTACACGACTTCGAGTGGTACTACAGTCCTGACCGGTCCAATCACATCTGTCGTTTGCTCGACAACCAATTTGCCGTCGGCTGTTACTGTTCCAGGTGTTGCAACAACAATCACCACCATCGGATCTACGCCAACGACGATCACGAACCTCGGTGTGTACACAACAGTGGTGGGCACTCGGACTCTGACGGGACCGCAAACATCGGTTGTCATCTATACGACTCCTTCGGCTCCCGTATCACTGCCGGGGCAAGTCATAACTACGACAGTTCCGGGCCCATCGGCCACTACGTTGACGTTGCCGGGTGTCTATACCACGGTCATAGGAACCAGCACTCTCACTGGTGTGATCACATCCATAGTGGTTGAGACTCCCACTAGCCCGGTCAGTCCAGTGAGCACACCAAGTGCGCCGGGTGTCGCATCGACTATGGCTACCACCATCACGATGGCGGGGCCCTCTCCTACCACCGTGACTGTCACGGACGTCTATACTACCACTGTGGGAACGAGCGTGCTGACGGGTCCAGTCGTGACTGTCATAGTCGAGACGACAATTGCTCAATCAACGTCCCGGCCTCCTTCGACCATCCCAGGCCCATCTCAGTGCGTAAACTCGCCCGGGATGGCAAGCTCGATAATTGGAAATCTCGAATACTGCAACTATGCCTGTACGCAGCTTGTCAACAGCTATCGTGCTTCGTCTGACTGCTCAATTTTGAGCCAGAGCTTCGTGGGTATCTGCAATCTCTGCGCATCTTACTATGGAAACGCTGAGGTGGAATCATCGGTGCAGACGTCGAGCAATCACTTTGCCGAGGTCGAGTCGATATTTGTTGAGCTTGGCTCTAAGTGCTCTCTCGTCACAGCCAGCGTCCCCGTTTGTTTCACAAGCACGAGCTCTGTGGAGACCAGCACATCGGCTGTTGTCCCATCGTATAGTTCCGCCGCTTCCACGAGTCCTACCGCCACGCCAGGCTCGAGCCCCGTAACAAGCGTGGCTTCGCAAGTCACGACGACCAGTCCTGACATCATCGTCGTGACTGGCGCCGTCACCTATTCGCGGACGCCCGCTGCGCCAAGCCCAATCACTCTCACCTACGTGTCACAAACCACGCTGACTTACTTGAACGAGCCCTCCATTGAGTCGATCCTAACTCAGCCACCTGAGACTTATGCTGTCACTTTGAACGGCAAGGTCACTGTCACTGGCGTCATCACCGGCGCATATGGGCAGAGCGTGTCTGTGAAGACCGCGACCATCACGCAGGGCGCGAACTCAGGGGGGACGTATGGAGGCGTTGTCCAGTGTCTCGATGAGTTCAACCAGTGCGTTGCCCAAAATGGACCTCTGGGCTTGCTGCTGTGCAAAAAGGAGCTTCTCTTGTGCAAATGTCGCTGTGGCGTCTCCCTCTGCTGTTTGCTGAAGGCCAAACTCCTGTTGTAGGCGCTTTTCTCCTCTTCGAAATAGCTTCACATCAGTCACAGCGATATGCGGCTATGGCATCAAATTTATAACCACATAGTAATTTATTTTTCGTTTTTGACAAAATTCGTCCTCCAGTGTCTAGCTCATTTCAGCGATGCTCGTGCTCCAGCTTCCCGGTCCATACTGATCCCAGGCACGAGGGCTGTTACTGCTGATGCCTCAAGCGCCTCCTCACGCATCTCCTACTTTGTCAGCAGCAGGATAGTTTCAACACTTCCACATAACAAGGACCAGCAGGATGTCATATTTCGGGCCAAATGCCATCGTCGACGACGAAAAGGCTCGCGTCTATGACTACAGCGAAGACAGAGGAGAGCTCGAAAATAGCGGCAGCATCACTGCGCCAGGAGGCGACATGGGCCCGCGAGTGCCGGTCGGAGTTCCCCTCCAGCCCCTCGCGAACATGTGGAAGAACTCGAATGGGCCTACCAACCCGCAAGAGCTGGAGCAACAGCTGAGATCCCAGCAAATGCCACCACCCCAGATGTGGATGCCGCATCCTGGCGCCGTTCCTCCCATGCTTCCTCCGCCTGGCTCGCAGTTCCCGGGCATGCCTCCCTTCCCGGGCAACAACTTCGTGCCACAAGGTCCGCCACCTAACGGTCAAGGCATGCCGCCCATGCCCCCTCCTGGCGGGTTCCCGGGCATGCCTCCTCCGCAGTCGATCTGGGGTTCCGAAGGGGGTAACGCTGGCAACGCCCCGGCTGCTCCCTTCGCTGGGTTTCCTGCTCAGGGCCCCTGGGCGTTTCCGCAGCCGCAGGCCCAGCAGTCACAGATGCTGCCTCAACAGATGCCTTACGGAGGTCAGCAGTTCCCCCAGCAGTATCCACCCACGCTACAACAGCAGCAGCACCAGCACCAGGAGCAGCAGGAGCAGCACCAGCACCAGCACCAGCAGCACCAGCACCAACAGCACCAGGAGCAGCAACGTCAGCTATCACAGGAGCAAACGCAGCACCAGCAGCCGCAGCAGCAGCCACAGCAGCAGCCACAGCAGCAGCCGCAGCAGCAGCTCGCGCCAGAGCTGCCCCAAGCGAATCCGAACTCGTCCAATTCGCGTGGCTCCCACGCTGCTAGATCGTCTGGGGCAGCGCAGTCAGATTCAAACAACTCGACTCCTGAGCCGACGAAGGAACGCTCTCCCGCCAAGGGCTCCACGCGTGCGCCGAGCTCACAGAACACGCCCAAGTCCTCAGGAAAGCGGTCGCAGGCCTCGACTCAGAACAAAAAGGGAGAGAAGCCGGACTCGGGTGAACCCAGAGTCACTCAGAAATCTCAGGACAACGCGCCGACTCCTTATTCGCTAGCACCGAAAAACAAGGTCACTCCGCGAAGCATTGCTGACATCCGAACAGAACAGCAAAGCCAGCAGCACATCCCGCAAGGACCCTCTGGCTCAAGCAGAGGGCCCGCCTCTGGACGTAAGGGTCAACGTTTCGGCGCGAAAAGCGATGAATACTTTGCGGAGTCCGAGGCCTTGCGGCCGAACCGCCGGTTCAGACACCTCATGACCGACCACGACAAACGCCACGTCATGGAGAAGTGTGTAAAGACAATGGCTAACGACGACCCCTATGTGGACGACTACTATTACCATGTGTACACGCGCATTCACGGCAGGGAGGCCAACCAACGCGAAGCGTCTAAGTACCGGCGGGTGTTTCTTAAGGGTGAAGGATCCACGAGCGACAAGCTCAAGCAACAAGTGCAGAGAGCCGTTGAAAGGGCTCAAGAGTATCGTCAGCGGCTGAAGGAAGAGGATCGGCCCGTGCGCCAGATCTCAGCGAGCGCCAGCAGACCGCGTAAGGCGCTGCCGGCTTTCAGCAAGGCGTCCAACTCCGACAATGGCGGAGCGGGGGTTTTGAGCGATGCTCTTACTGATAACTCGGGGGCGCCAAGCTCCGAAGTCAATGCCGAGTCGACTCTGAAAAGTATCGAGGCCGCCTACGACAGTATCCTGGCCCTCGAGGAACACGCCCAACGCCGGCCGGCGCCCACCGACCCTGGCGCTGCCGACTGGGCTGCAGAGGGCCCGCCTCTGCAGGACCAGCTCTGGAGCTCTTTCCAGGTCCAGCGGCCGGTCGACAAGAAGGGCAAGCAGCCGTTCATTGAGATGCTTAAGGTTCCCAAGGGCATGAAAGCGTTCGCGCGAAGTTGGCCTCAGTTCGATCCGACGAAACGCCTGACAGTACTGACCCGTCTTGTTGTCAACGTTGCCGACCTGCAGATCCCCGCGGAGTCGTTCGAACTCTTCGGCCACACCGTCGTGCAGCCTGTGGTCCACCTTATTTCCGACTCAGACATGCGAACCATCCTTCTAATGGCTGACCTTGCGAGGGCCAAGGCTGCCAGCCTCGCGACGAGCCGTGTCGGCCAACTGTTGCTGACCGCCATCGTATCGAGGGCGGAACTGCTGGGCCAGGAAGGCTCGGAAGACTCCAAGCAAAACGCGGAGCAGTGGTCTAGTGCTTTCGCATCCCTGTTCGACGCGATTGTTCCCGTCATCGGGAAACTGGAGGTCAGCGACGACTCCATTTGGCACTTCTTTGCCGCGCTTGCTCTGGGCTCAGACCTCGAGCGCCAAAGCGAGCTTGTGGACCTTGTGCGTGCTCAAATCTTTGCTCAGCACAATGCTGCGAAGGAGCTGGGCGGCGAAGCCGGCGAACGCAAGATAATGGCGCTCAACATGTTCCTCAACGTGCTGGGGCTGAACGCCACGTTCGACGAGATAAGCGAGTTGCAGGACTAAAATCAAACATTACAGAAACCAGGACACTTCACCAACGCATTGATTGTCTCTCGTGATATTATTAAACTTGGGTTGGCCGCTGTGATGATCAGCTCGCATTTCCTCACCAAGAGCAGTGACGCTCCAGCAGCCTAGTAATTGGCCGATCGTGCCCTGCTTGGAAGCTAACTTCATGCTCTGGGGCTTTGTCTGAAGTCTCACAATTGTTCGAAACGTTATAAATTTGAAAGCACTAATCGCAAGAGTCGTAGCTAAGCTCCTCTTCGCCGGGGTATGAGTATATATATATATATAACTATATGCTTTAGGATGCATGAATTATTCTCGGACCCAAAGTACCACCTAGTGTGCTGGCTGGCGTCTGAGCGGAGGAGTCGCCTAAACACGGTCCAACGCCCACCTGTGTTTACTTCCCTTCCGTAGCGACAGCGACCCGCGCCGGAGGTGGGGGTAGTAGTGGAGCTCATGACAAATTGGGTGCGCGACTCTGTGGCAGCTATGGGTGAGGGCTGCTCTCCCTGCCTATGCGCTCAAGAGGATCGTCAACCTGATACCGCTACACTACACAAATCAGATATCTCGAATTAACGATCACACCCTCATTCCCGACACCATGTTCGCTGCGCGTTTGCTTCGGGTGACGCCACGAACCGCACTGCGAGCCACTTCGCAGCCGCTGGCGGCTCTGAGGTTTGCGCAACCGAGGTTCTACAGCGACGGGCCCGCCCCGCTCACGCAGGACTTTGTGCTCGAACGCATATCGGGGGTTCTGTCGAACTGCGACAAGATCGAGCCCTCTAAAATAACGCCCGCGGCTCGGCTCGAAGAGGACCTCGGGCTAGACTCGCTGGATGTGGTCGACGCTCTTTTTTTCGTGGAAGAGGAGTTCTCGGTCCAGATGCCGGATCATGAGGCCGACGAGATCAAGACCGTACAAGACGTCGTGGACTGGGTACTCAAGCAGCACGATGCTTTCTAGATAGACAGCTCCTGACACCTGGGGAGCGACCCGCTTTTTAAGCTGCTGAATACTTATAGCTTAAGACAAATTTCGCTGATAGCCCACTGCGTCGCTGGAAGCGTGGAACAGAAACCGCAATTGATGTAGCATTACTTCTTGAGGCTTTGTGATGAAGCGGCTGGCGCCGATGTCTTGTTTAGCTAAGAGTGTCCGCGGTCATGTCGACCTGGTTGTTACTTAAGTGGAAAACACTATTAGAGGCGGCCGATGTTGGAATTGCCGACTAAAAGGGCCGTTGGCACTACAAGTACAGAGCCTGGAGGTAGTTTGCTGCCAACTAGCCTTTACAGATGTGTTTAGCAAAACTCAATGCACGGATCTCAGCTTAGACCCGCGGACTATCATGATCAGTGGTGCGAGCCGCGCGCGACAACTACGGGGAAATGAAAGGAAAATTCAGGTTGAGCGAAGGGCCTGCGCGTGGTGAGCGATGTGATCTTCCGCGAACGTTGAAATGAAAAAGTACGAGTGGTCGTAGCCCTCGTGTTTGCGGAGCCGAACCTCGAACGGCCCATTGCTCGCCGACTCCAGATCTTCGGGTAATAGTTGGCCGTCTTTATAGAAGTCATCCGCCAGACCCACATCCACGAGCGCGGTCGCTTTGGGGGCGTCTTGCGCCAGTTGTTTGACGAGTTCTGTGGCATCGTGCTGCTTGCCCGCCTCTACGCTCCCGAGATAGTTTCCAAATGCTTTGTGGCCCCACGGGCACTTAGTTGGATGCGCAATTGGCGCGAACGCAGACACTGACTTGTAGAGATTGGGGTGTTTGAGATACAGCGTCAACGCGCCGTGGCCGCCCATGGAGTGGCCCATGATCGAGATGCGACTCCAATTGAGTTCTGACAGCTCAGCGGACAGCAGCTCTGGTAGCTCTGCGGTGATGTAGGACTCCATTTTGTAGTGCCGAGACCACGGCTCCTCAGTCGCATCTATGTAGAACCCGGCGCCACTGCCAAAATCCCAGCTCTCGTGCTCCGAGACGCTGTTGCTTTTGAGCTCTGAGCTGGTTCGGGGGCTGGTGTCGGGGAACACTAAACAAATATTCTCGCGAGCTGCGGGTCCCAGAAACCCGCCCTTCTCGAGGCCGTTGTCCCCTGTGCAGGTGAGCCCCGCCAAATAGAAGAGAACAGGCGCATTCTTGGGTTTCGGAGGGAGGAAAACGTTGAGTTTCATGGACGTTCCGAGGGCCTTCGACTCATGCGAGAGCTTCAGGACCTCTCCGCCGAAGGCCTTGATCACCTTATCTTTCTGCATAGTGCGTTGCTCTGTGCTAACCCGCGGCCTCCCCAGTGTGCTTATGTATGTGTAGCCAGGCCGACATCATAGGGTGTGTTCTTCCGAAACCCCACACCCATCGACAGCCGGATCGTATGCATGTAGAGAGACCAAGTGGATCCACGAAGGCTCATAGTATATCATAACGTGTAGGTCGCGCCTGCTGTTTAGGCCCAGTCCAGAAGACTGGATGATCTGAATATGTACATAGGATTTTTACAGGTAAATTATCGGCAGGGTTTGCCGGCTGGTCAGTGCGTTACGCAACCTCGTCAGGAGGAGGCTGATCACTGTGGTTTTGTTTGACGAGCTCGACGGTGCGATCAATGTCGGCGTAAGTGGCCTGTAACGTGCGCTCGTTTGCGGCGCTCAGCTCGTCGAGTATGTCCAGCTCTTCGTTGCCAAGGACGAGCATTCGTTTGGCTTTCCGAACGAACTTACGATCGAAGTATATTAACGGGGAGTCGGATATCACACCACGGAGGAATGGTGCAACTGGCTCTTGCATCCGGAACTTGGCAGAGGCTAGAACTTGGAGAGAGGCGCAGTCGTGATTCGAGGACGAAAAGCGCGCGTTGTTCTGCTGATCACACCGCACGGAGTCAGCCAGAAGTGCAGCTTCGGCGAAAGCACCACTGTTCAAAAGAACTATTGCCATGCGTGTGAGACCGGACAAGTCGTGGCTGACCAGAGGATACTGAATTAGGTACTCCCCTAGCAGCCGCTGCGAAAATTGACTATCGAAGTGTGCCTCGTGGCAGTGGAGCTCCAGCATGCTCAGGTCGGTGGCTGCACAGTGGATGGGATAGTCATGGGCGCGAAACATCGAAACGAGCTCCTGCAGCCCCGAGCCACCACCTAGCTGCGTCAACCGGTGGAACGCCTGAACAAACACGTCGTAGGGAATGCGCAGCCCGTGCTTCACCATCGAGGAGAGCACACTCAACACATCGCCACTGCATTCTGCCTGATGAAGTGCAGCGATGTCGCTGCGGAATCGCGGCCCTTCGCCCAATCTGCGCCTTCCAGTGGAGAGCCCACTAGATGTAGATTTCTGAAGAGCATATTTCAGAAGCGAATCGCCAAGCTGGGGTCCGAAGCGCCGCGTCAAACCCCCTTGACAATTGGCCACTATGACCTCTACCGCACTGCCATCGAGAGGCCAGCCTCGCTCGATGGCGTATTGTGCCCATTGACTAGCGGTCATCGCTGGGAATTGAGGCGCGAGGTGCCGGAGCAGCAGTGCACTGAAAGTTGGGGATATCTTCACCTCAAGCTTGCTCATAAGTGCAAGAATGCGATCTACGCATGCAACTTGAGGCTCCTCAACCAGGAAGTAGCGGCACGCCATGTACCAGATGCGCGGTTCTGGTATACTTTCGTGGCCTCGCGATAGTCCTCTGGCAATGCGCCACAGCCGCGCGGCAAGGTCCCAGTTCTGAGAAAGCATCGCGTCTAATGCCTTCGCTAGAAGGGTCGGCGGTCTTAGAGAGGGTTCCCATTGACGAGTCGCGAGCCGCCAAATGCGATCAAAAGCCTCCATGTCGTTCAAAAAGCGCAAGCCGAAAAGCGAGTTCGCGAGGAAGTCCGCTGATGCTTCACCCAACTCACGTATCACCCGATTCGTGACTTCTTCAATGTCCTTCGCGTTCTGCGAAGTATATGTACAATGCGCAATAAAGCGAGACGCCCCTTTTTCTCCGACTTTGTCCAGTGATGCAAACAGAAGAGCCTTCGCGCTGCGGAAATCGAGCTGCTCGCAATAGAGTTTGATCATAAGTCTTAGCGCTGCTGGTCGTTGTGCCAGCCTGGGTACCCGTGCGAAGACGTTTTCTGCCCTTGAGAAGTCGCTCCGTCTCACCGCGTTAGCCAGGAGCTTCATTGCACGAGTAGTCGGAAGGTTTGAGCCAGCTGGGATCGAAGACTCATCCTTATGGTGTATTCTTGATGTGTCTAAGTCCGAGTTTTGCGTCGGTAGGATGGGCAGGTGCTGCAAGAAGGCCATTTCGGAGAAAATGGCTTTTTTGAAAGGAGCACTAGTCGGGGAAATGCGCCTCATCTAGCCGTCATCGTTTGTCCTCTCACCGTAAGTGCAAATGCCTGATTGTTCCCCCCCCCCCTTACCCGCTTTTGCAGTGCTGACGAAGATCGTATAACGGTGAACTGGGAACTAGCGTGGTCTCGGACTGGCATAGCGAGTTCACAATGCCTTGTGTAGAGGTTATGGACGCTGCTGTATTTTGAGAGCGTCAACAAATTACTGACTTTAACTCAAAAGAATGATGTGTGCACGATTTTTGGTTCTGTCGAGGTAGGTGCTATCTTCAAAATCAATTTTTTTTCTCCATTAATTGGCCTCTTTCACGCATGGAAATCAGTAAGCGGCCAACTCAATAATCAATTGAAACTAACTCCTCCAATTCTGAGCTCACGAGAAAGATAAGGTAGGCCTTACACCATATATGTAGAAAGACTGCTTTTTGTCACAATAGACAGGGCTATGCGACAGGATGCATGCAACCTGGGCTGCTATCGATAGCGCGAGGGTGGCTTATTCATCCACACTTCAACGGTGATGCCGTGAAGCTTGGGCTAGTGAACGGAATTTGTAGCCAGATGTTGCAGCAGGGTGCCTGACTACCAGACGCTCGTGGATCGACTCTAATATTTAGGGCGGTACGCGACCCTTAAACTGATTTGAAGCCACTGATCATTATGGCTGACGAGTCCATCAATTATGAGGCTGCCGTAAATTACTGGTCCTCCGTCTCTACCGATGACGATGGTGTACTGGGGGGATTCGGCACTCAAACTGTGGTTCCCAAAGTCGACGTGGCTGGCTCTCTGTCATTTGTGAGGAGACTCGGAGAGCTCAGTCCTGCAACCTTCCCCAATACCCCTGATCCCGCGCTCCCGAAGATTATCCTCGACGTTGGTGCTGGGGTCGGACGTGTTTCTCGCGACGTCCTGTCCCAGTTTGCAGGGGAAGTAGATATTCTTGAGCCGGCCGTGCCTCTCATAGAGAAAGCGAGAGAGATACAAAATACCATAAAGGTGCGCAACTTCTTCAATCTGGGCCTTCAAGACTTCACATTCCCGACCGAGTATTCTTACTGGGCAATCTGGTGCCAGTGGTGCTTGGGCCAAGTGCCTGATACTGTTCTGGTAGAGTTTCTTCGAGAATGCAGCAATCATTTGCAGCCAGGCGGCATCATTGTTGTCAAGGAGAATAACACTACATCTGACGACGATATTTACGATCCGGAGGACTCAAGTGTCACTCGCACCCACGCCAAATTTAAGGAGCTGTTCAAAAAAGCTGGTCTGCGCGTGCTCCTGACGAGCCTGCAAAAGGGACTCCCAAAGGAGTTATACCCCGTCCGGCTCTATGCTTTGGCGCCTGTCCAGACAAAGTGAAGAACACTTCATTCTGCAGCCCTGCACAGGAAAGCCTGTGATGCGTCACGAACCGCTTCGGATTTCGGTCAAGATACTCCGCTTGTACACCACATACGCACACGTTGCTCTTAGTATCAGTCGACAGCTTTTAAGGTTGCCAGGCATTTTTAGTTACACGAAGCAACTAATAGAGTTGCTTCATAGTGACGTTGACGCTCAGACTTGCAACATTTCTATAAGTAGAAGGGGTGAGAGCATCTTGTTGTAATTGCGATTTTTATGAAGCAACGTACCACGAGTTACACTTCCGCTAAGAACACTGGAGTCCACGCCGAGGACGCTAAAAGTGACTGCTCCTCGGAGGTACTCCAGATCTTGACCCAGGTGGGATCAACAGTCGCTACAGCCGCGATTGCATGGTTGAAAAGCGCACTGACGGTAGCCAACATAACTTCATGCTGCACTAAAGTTGGTGAGAAACTTGAAGATGATATTGGGGGAAATGACTCCTGTTCGTGCAATCAGAGAAATGACCAGTCTAAGGACGAAGATGGAAAACAATCAGACTACCTTGACTTCCCATCACCGTTCGATCGAGATCAGACTTTTTCAAAGAACAAAAGTAACAGGAACAGCGTCAAGCTTTTGACCCCCTCGCACCAAACAACCGTCCATCAACGATGGAAGTCTCAACTTTAGGACAAGCAAATTGAAGGCCCCACAAACAGTCACTGCCGTAGTGCAACTGAGACTTGCACGCACCTAATGCGTAGGGTCCGAACGGGCTCTAAAGGTGTAAAGACTACAATTACTATAGACAGGTTATTTATGTGATTCCTCAAAACTTATGAGAGGCTCATATCTTATCTCAGCAGAGAAGTTTTACGCTGGAGATCATCGCAATTACACCTGGCTTCAGTCTATGAAATATTTGGGTGCGATGGCTCAATATGTATGCACTTTTGCCCTAGCCCTCGATATAACTGATATTTGGAAATATCGAATGAGCGGTTTGTTTGTTGGCGTTAGGCTCCTTAAGCGACCAGAGAGGGCCTTGCATGTCCCGCATCGTAGTCTTCAAGTCGCCACGGGAGCTTTTTGAGTTGCGTGAGCTACTTTACGGTGACAGAGAGTCTCAAAGGCGAGGAATTGAGCGCTCTAAGGCATTCGAAGTGCGCGGACCTCTGCCACCAAGTGTTCACACGACATGCCTCATTCTGGCGGCCATCCATGGTGACCATCCTTCCTCGGACCTTTATGTTGTTCGTCAGGCATACTCGATGTCACTCATACGTTTCGTGAATGAGATTCTAGATGCAGCACAAGTGGGTAAGACCGTCGTGCCACTGTATGCGCTCGCGGCTGAAGCCAACCTACCTGCGGCTTTTGTCGAGTTGCGTCATGCTGCAACGCATGAGACTCTTCCGTCTATTTACGTTCTTCGAGACATGGCGCGGCGAGCACTCACCTGGCTATATGAGGAGTACTGGGTTTACCAGAAAGACTTAGAGCGTGGAGGCGTACCTCCACATCTGGAGGACCTGAGTACTGAAGAACGCACAAAGGAGCTGTTCCGGGAATGGCGACGCGTTAAAAGAGCTAGCGGCTACAATGAAGTCCCCGCTTATTTGGTACCAAAGCTTCGCGAAGAATTCGAAAGCCACGAGGCAGAGTTTCTTGGAGTTGTTGTGCATCGAAATATACTCGTTCCCGCGGGGTCTGGGATCGTCAAAAATAAAGGTGCCGTTGTGTCAATGTGGTGCCCGCTTTTTGTTCAAATAGGGCCGCGACTCTGCAGGGCCATTGCGCGAAAGATCGCAGAGGAGCTCTCCACGCGAGAATGGCCGCCTTCTCAGTCGGAGAGTCGTAGATTTGCCATACTAGAATCGTGGGCGGATGCCTTGGCCTACTACTTTGATTCCGCAACTGTGCAGCTGCTGGGCAGTTCGCCACGCCCTTGGAATGCACAACTCATCGCGAAGCATGCTTCGCTGCACCAGAACCTCGAGCAGTACAAGATAGCAGAGGAAATGGCTCTCCTCACTGGGGTCGATGTAAATTACAAATATGAGCGTGGAGGCTCCTCCGGGTGGGCTGTGGTACCGAGCTGGACTCTCAGGCCTATCGGAGCACTTTAGTACAATAACTCACAAAGTGGCAGCAATCCTACATATTATTTGGTCAATCCGCCATGGGTGGGTTCACATAACTTTCTGTCACGTATGTGCTGGATGCTCCATAGGCTTACAATAGGTGTCTATATCACCTACTAAAAAACAAGCCAGGAGCGTATCAGGCTCGTGCCAAGGTGTGAGCCCTTTTGTGCTATAGTTACACACTGCCGTTTTGAATACTCAGATTGTTTAAATACATGCGTTATAGAACAAAAGTCCGATCCTCCGACCGGCCTCGGGGATGCTAGCTCTACACGAGGCGAATAGGCATTTTGGGGCGCACCAAAGATAGCATGCGACCGGTCTCCCGTCACCTCTCTATTCTCCGACAAATCCACCAGGCTGGTCTAACCGGTATTGTGTATCAAGTCACCGCTAGCGCACCCGCGACCCTTGACCCACGGATCCTGGAAACGCGATCGCACTAATTATGGACCCTCGCCCGTAACTTTTCTACGCGTCGCCATCTAATTAACGGCCCAAAGGTCTGGTGCAGTTGTCCAAGTTAATGCCTGAGAAATCTGTCTCGTTTTCAGAGGATTCGTTGGCTGTTAATCTTCCAGGCTTCAGAACATGGCCAAAACGTGCGATCAAATACTCACCAAAAGAGGAACGAAGCGCTAGCCAGCCACCTTCCACGAGTATTGTCGAACAAGACTTGAGTGACGTCTACTATCGCTTCAAAACACTTGGAGACGTGGATGTGGCAAGGTGCCTGAAGCACATAATAGATGGGGGCTGTGAAGATGATCTTTTGAGTTACTCAGTCCTCAACATCATTCTAAAAAGTGAACAGTTCGCAGACATTGACGAAGACACGTGTAAAACACCTCTCGGCATCACTATTGAAACAAAGGACGCCATTCATCTCATGGAGCAAGCTTCGAAAGCGCTGGATCGCTACCGAACTTCTCCCAATGTACTTGACTCTCGCATTTTACAACAAGTGCTGCGTTCCGTAGAGAACATATGGAATGGACCGTTTTCACCAAGGACGGCGGCCAACGATCTCATCAGGGGCATTGCTGTGCAGTGTGTTGCTCTGATCAAATTACGTCCTTCATCCAAGCTACTTCTAGGACCTGCTGTGCGGATCATAAACCTCGCGTTGACAGAGGCGCTGCCCACTGCAGAGCAGATCAAGGAGATGGTAGAGGCGTTCTCTTGCGCACGCTTTGTGTTTGCTGCTGGATTTTCTGCTGAGGTCATGATTGCGCTGAATACCGTGAGTAGAGTGAGTCCCTCGATACTCGCGGAAACCGCCCATGTATGGGTGCGCATGGCTGTTCGCTCGCTGATCGCAACCTCTGCCATGACCAGATCTTTGGCTCTGAATATTCTCATAGGTTACGGCACCAAGGATAGACAGCTAGTGGCGCTTGCGTTGAGTGAGCGTTGCGACCCAGAGCGTGCTGACTCCGAGGCCCTGGTCAAGCACGTACTCAGAAAATTCACGTCGATCATATCAAACGCCGGAGGAGCCAATCCACCCCAGCAAGATGACGGGAAGTTCGTGCTGGAGTCTTGGTCGCTTTTTGTGAGAAGTGCTACTTCTCTTTCGGAACCTTGGCCCTTACTGGACTATATGATGGATATAGAGCGAACCGCTCTGCGTGCTTTCCCCAAATTGTACGACATCATCTGGGGCACCCTTTTAGCAACGCAAAAGTCTAACCCCTCCTTCAGTCGCCTGCTGACACCGCCGCTCCTGATACACAGTACAATGGGTCTGCCCATCAATCGCATGGCCCAGGAGGCAATGAGTGTGGTAGATGCAACTATTGAAAATTCTTGGGACTACTTTGTCCACCCGGTTTTGAAGCACCTGGCGTTGCGAAAAGACCCGCTAGCTGTGCAACTCTGGTCGCAAGTCGCATCTGCGCTCCCGATCGCTGAAAGACAAATGACTTCTTATACTGAGCTTCTTTCACTAGTGACGCGGACTTTGTCTGCCCAGCACATTTCTGCTTGTCAAGCGACCTGGGAAGGTTTCGCCGAGGCTTGTTCGACGTCAAGGCAGAGAGCAATGAACCTGATTAGGCTTCACTACAACCTTTATACTCAAGCGTCGTTCGCAACCTCACCCTTTTCACTCCCCCTCCTCAGCACAATTGTGAAAGCATGGACGCTACCGTTTATGATCGAGCAATCTAAGAACTCTTCTTTCAGCCTGCTCACTCTGCTGTTTCTCCCTGTGGTCTTGTTTGTTTCAGCCGAGACGAAGTCTGAGTACATCAATGCCATCCTAGGAACATGTAAGTCGGAGACTGCTCTTCGTCAGATGCTTGATGCCCTTCTTGACACAGTTCACGCTGGCACCGACGATCAGCTAAATAAGTGGATGACTGCGGGGTCTGCCATTCGCGAGCAACTCGGATGGAGTAGAGACACTTTCTCAGTTAATCTTTGCACTAAGGCTTTAGTTGCCTTCCTGCCCATATCTGAGTCTGCCTCGGCTGCTCAGTGGAGTGAATGGCGGAAACTCTTTGATGTGTCGCCACTTGGCCGTGAAAAAATTCTCGCAAAAATTAACAATCTGTCTGATGTGGGCTTACGACATATCTTGGGGGCCTCTAACGCGTCCCAAAAAGAGAAGGTGCGTATAACCGTGGCATCACTATGCAGCAGCCTTATGGAGAAAAGGCCAACTTCGTCCACAATTGATCTCTTAAAGTCAGCGGATCTTTCGCCCGACTTTTTGGATAGCGTCGCACGGGAGCTCGTCACGACAAACGAAGTTGCTTCCGCCGCCGTGGCGCTCGCAATTATTACAGAGAAACGAATCTTTGTTATTGCGAAACCGCTCTTTGCAGCGATTGACCGGACTCGATCTTCAGAGCTTGTTGATTTCTGGAATAAAAACATTACTCCAACCTTGCACAAGTGCCCGCCTTTTATCTCGAAGCCGGTAGCCGATCAAATGGTCAAGGCATGCCCCAAGTTGGTGGTTCCCTCCTCTGTTCTAATTCCGCTAATGAAACCTTTGGCAACCCCCTCCAAGAGGCTGAAGGTTGAGACTCCCCCAAGCTCAGCCAAACGACCCCGTCGGACCATACTAACCGGGTCGGTTCCTACGCCCCTATCAACACCACCTGTGAGTAGCGACTCCGCCGAGGATCTGTGCGCTAACAACGAAGATCAGCTATGTTCTTCCCCGCCTCAGCGAACTGGGCATCTAAGCTCTTCAGATACCTTGCCGAACTGGCGATCATCTCAACAAGAGCGAGCTCGCTCACTCAAACGCGTGATGATGGGGCTGGATATGGATGAGGCCGTGCAGGACATGAAACGCTCGGAACAAGAAATGATTTACAATCTCATGTTTCGTTCTTGTGTCAAACTGAGGACGCACCTTGCGGCTACGAGCAAGCCGCAAGAGCACTCGCATGTGGAAGGTGCTTTGGCTGAGCTTAAGTCGGTCAGACACCGTCGTGAGGCCTTGCAGTCATTGGAGGATTTGATGGTCGAAAACGGCAGGCGCCGACAGCTGGAGGGTGATTCGTCTGATTCATTGAGTGATGAAGACTCTGAATTGGAGGAAGATGACACAGAAGACTTTTTCAACTGTAAACCGATCAAGATAGAGAATTGATCTTTGACCCGAAATAAACTGAAGAGCTGGCTTCGGCAGGTCTGGAGCTCGGGCTCGGGCTGTTGCCTGGTATGTGGCAGCAAGTGGTGTGTGTGGGTCACTCTGCCCAAATGAATGCGATGACGACGTTTGTAGAACATGCAAATAGTGCGGGAAAAGAAGCGTCTTGTTTTCGTGATGTATTATGATGCCGGCAACTCATGCCGATTATGTAGCTTAATAGAATTTTGGCGAAATCTAACTTGAAAATGTCGGAAAGCCAAATCGAAACCAGGTCGATCTGCCAATAGCGAAAGAGGAGAGCGGGCCAAGAAACAGATCAAGGTTCACCACCCTCAGCTGTCTTCGCGTGCTTTACTTGTAGTAGCCTGGCTCTTCGTCGGTAACGCATCTGGAACTTGCCCGATGGTCATGGTTGTCTCTGCTGGTCGCAAAGGTATGCTAGGGTCTTCGGCAAGGTAGACGTTAACATCGAGCATGTTCTCGTCTTGTTCCGGTATGCATAGGTTGGCCAAGCACGCGACGACGCCGGCGATACAGTAAGGTGTTTGGACAACAATAATAATTGCATCGATAAAACCCTTTTTTCCTGCATTGTCGCCTTTGTAGGTAAAAACTCCCTGAAACCAAGTCGGAACTAGCAGAGAGCTAAAGCCGAACATCAGTGTCAATGTAAGGACGACTCGATCCCGTCGATTGAAGCTAGATTTGGCAATGATGGCTAGCCCACTGACGCCTACTGAGGCAAAAAGAAAAGTAGTCATACCTCCAATCACTGAGTTCGGCATAGCGGCAATCGTCGCGCTCCACTTGCCTACACAGCCGAAAATGACGAGCCAGAAGCAACATGACACCCCCGCTCTGGTCGAGGCAACCTGCGTGAGGGAGATGACACCATTGTTTTGCGCAAAGCTGCTTAGAGGGGTGAGAGTCGCCAAGTTTCCTATGACTGAGCCGATACCCGAGGCTAGAACGCCTCCTTGAATTCGGCTTTCGAATACTTCTCCCTCCGTGGCCAACATGGACACATCTGCACTTGCGGTGATGTCTCCTATAGATTCCATCACACACGTTATATATACGGCCAGAATGGGCAGAACAATGGGACCGTAGAGTGATAGGGGGAACGTGCGCACCCAATTAAACTCACCACTAGGAGCGTGATCAATAATGCTGCGCTGGAAATAGCCAGTCGCCCCCGCGATAATACTACCGACCACCAATCCTATGACGACGGAGCATGATTTCATTATGGGCGCTCCGAAACGATCACAAAGCACGATGGCAACGATGACACTGAAGCCAATGCCTACGAACTGGCCCGATCCCCAGGGGTGTGCATGCGATGGCTTCTGCGTGTTACACATCTTGTCCGGATAGCAGCCAGCTCCACCCGCCCAATCCTGCATTCCGGACTGAGTTAATGCCGCGCCAACCAAGAGTACGACCGGCCCTGTAACTAGCGGAGAGAACAGTTTCTTCATTGTTCTCGCAGGCACAAAGGCCAAAAGTATCTCCAACAGAGCACAAAGGGCCCCTGTTCCCAGGAAGGCACCGTAGGCTTCTCGGCAAGGAAGTGGGGTACCATCGGAGTCGGTTTTGCAAAATCCGCTCTTGTACATTTGAGGAACTGCAGAGGTGAAAACGGACACCGTACTGAAGGACTCTCCTAGCACACTGATCATGCCGGTGCCAACAAAGTAGTTGGTAAATGGAATCTTGAAACGACAGACCTGGAGAAACGTCATAAATCCAGAGCCTATTAAAGAGGCTGATACAAGGTACTCCTTGTCACGTTGTTCAAGATTTGCGGTCGCTGCAAATATAAGCGAAGGCGCGATCAGCCCGCCCATCATTGCCAAGGCATGTTGTAAACCTAACAAGATCGTTAGGAGCAGGGGAAGTTCGTCGTCAACGGCAAAGAACTGTGGGGGTGCGGGCTTGAACCTAGTGAAGGGAATCGAAGGAGTAAAAAGTGCTTTGTAGTCGACATCGTTTCCTATTAGTCCATCGTAAGTGAAGAATTGATGATGTAGCTTTCTGCCAAACTTAGCACCTTTTCGCTTCGTTGAATTCCAAGCTCTCTTTAGTCCAGTCGAGGAATCCCGCTTGGTGCTCGACCCTGTCACGGTCTCAAGATCATAGGCAGTCTCTGATACCGTCATAAGTGACGACCTTGCCACTGCTGGAAAGTCCGCCAGGCTTCTATATGAAGTCAGATCGGCGCCCCAAGATCAAATATGCGTCGCCTGACCTCACCCTAAACGCGATAAGAATTGATAAGAAGAGACATAATGAGCAGCGAAATGACGTTGGGCTACACAAAACCTCTTGCCGAGGTTTTGTTTACTCAAGTTTTTAACCAAAGTATCGACCTGCTATCTTATTCCTTCCATCGGTGTGCTGATGTATAGCTATGCTAGACACTCATCATCTCTGCCTCCGAGGAGCTGAACAATAACGCAGATTGGGGTTAGGTTCGTGGCACGCCGGCCCAGGGCTCTAAATGCGTCAACAGCAAGGATAAGACCAGTGAGGTCGCCACCTTTCTCGCGCTCTGAACTGAGATGCGTAAATATCTTGGCGCGGCAGGGAGTAGTATAAAGATACAAATATATGTGAGAAACCTTGCGCATTTGGCAGCTGTTAACTACTTACGACAATCGTATTAGCCATCACGTGTTATATCACATAATGTTGAGTGCCATACAGAGACCGAGGAAATTTTCTCGACACCAAATACTTGTGTGAGCATAGGAGACTGATCTCACACAAAAGACGGATCCCAACAAAAGGTAAGTGGTCTTATGATGATCCAATCACAAGCATAGTTCATCTGAACCTTATGAAGATTTAATAGAAATTAGTCTTTCGCTCCTATCTGAACAGGACTAACATCCTCTTTAGGCCTACTCTTTTTATACTCATAAAGTCTATACTTGGTATATACGCAAACCTATGAGCAAGCATAGGCGATCTGGTTATTTCGACGCATGGGAGAGTATTTAACCTTGTATGTGATAGGCAGAGAGTACTGGCGAACGCCAACAGATTTTCAATAACGGCATCAGTCTATTATGATTGGTTCTATGAATAATGCGATGCGCGGGATTAGTTCACAATCGAGATAATATATATGGAATTACTCTTAGAAACCTTTAACTTAAAGCCTATCGTAGTAGTACTCCCAGCTCTCAGGGTTCTCCTTCATGCCAGCACGCTTGCGGGCCTCGCAAACAATGACACCGGGCTTCGACGCCGCCTCAAGGGGGTTGCCAGGCATAGTCTGCCAGTGGTCGAAGACAAGCTGAGGGAACGCCTGGCCACCGGTGGCCTGGCGCAGCTTCGTGGTGAAGCCGAACGACTCATTAACAGGCAAGTAGGCCTTGATGACGAACTGGGGGGTACCCGGGCGCTGGACCTCAGAAATGACCTGGCCACGCTTCTGGTTCAAGACAGAGTAGATACCGCCAATGCCGGACTCGTGACACGTAATCTCGACGCTGAAGACGGGCTCCATGATGGCGGGCTCCGCAAGGAGAAGGGCAGCGAAGGTCGCGCGGCGCATGGCCGGGCCAAGCTGACCGGCACCACGGTGGATGGCATCCGGGTGAAGGGTGACATCCTGCAGGTTGAAGCGGGTGGCACGCATGGCCTCGTTGAGGATGGGGCCGTGAGCAGAGGCCTCCTGGAAAGCGGCCACGATGTGGTCCTTGATCTCGTGGAGGTACTGGACAGCCTTGGTCTGGTCAACGACAAGGTTAGCACCGGTGCCGTCGGGGCCGAAGCACCAGATCTTACGGGCGTCGGTGACGTCCCAGTCGTACTCGTCAGCAAGGATACGAGCGCGGGCCTTGAAGTCATCACCGGCGTTGATCTTACCGTCCTCGATGGCGAGAGCAAGCTCCTCGTCAATAGGCTCCGCAGTAAGGTAGACACGGTTGTGCTTGTTCGGAGACTTCGCCAGCGCGACCTGGGATGAGGTGGTTGTGACAGTCTCACGGTACGAGACAACGGGTTCGGAGACCTTGATGGGGATTCCGGCGTGGTCCTCGCCAAGATCCTTCAAGCAAATCTCCAAATGAAGCTCACCGGTGCAGGCAACGATGTGCTCACCGTTGGGCGAGATGGAGGTCTGAACGAGGGGGTCAGACTTCGAAAGACGCTTAAGACCCTCGACAAGCTTGGGCAGGTCGGAAGCGTTCTTGACGTCGACCGCAACCTGGACGACGGGCGAAACACTGAAACGCATGACGCGCATGTTGTGAGCGCTCTCGATAGTGGTAAGAGTACCCGACTTGAGGAGGAACTGATCAACACCGACCAGACCAATGATGTTACCGGCAGGGCAGTCGTCGATAGCCTCGGTGCTGCGACCCATCATGAGCACAGTGCGCTGAATGTTCTTGATGAAAAGATCGTCCTTCTTGCCCGGGACGTAGTTGGGGCCCTGGATGCGGATCTTCTGACCAGACTTGACGGTACCGGAGAAGACACGGCCGAAGGCGTAGAAGCGGCCCTTATCAGAGGTGGGAACCATCTTCGAGACGTAGAGCATGAGACCGGCATCCGAGTCACAGTTCTTGATGGCGGTGTAGGCCTCGTCGTCCTTGGGGCCCTCGTAAAGAGTCTCCGCGCGGTAGGCCTGGGCAGTGGCCGGCGAGGGAAGGTGGAGGACAACCATCTCAAGAAGAGCGTCAGCGGCAGGGAGGAACTTGCGCATAACGGTCTTCAGAAGAGGCTTGTCAACAAGCTCCTTCTCCTCAGTCTTGAGCTCCACGCCGAGCTTGGGGAGCAGAGCAAGAAGCTCCTCCTTGCGGCCGTTGGTGACAGCAGAGTAGATGCGGAAGATGGGGTCAAGGATGAACATGTTGAAAGCACGCTCAAGGGTGTTGCCATCGGCGTCGGTCGAGCTCTTGGTCCACTTCTTCGTCTTGGGGTTGAAGAAGTGGTCGCCCCACAGACGGTCCATCATCTTCTCCTTATCGACACCGAACTTCTTCGAGTAACGGACGGCGAACTGACGGATGGTGAACGCCCAGCCCTGGATAGCGGAGGCGAAAGCCACAGTACCCTTCTGGGGGTAGACCTGAACGTCACCGACAGTCTCATCGGTGTAGGTAGCGATCACGACGTTGACGGACTCGACGTGACGAGCGAAAGTCTGGTAAACGTCCTCCTTGCTGATCTGCAACTCAAGAATGGCACGGTCAACCTTGTTGATGACGACGATGGGCTTGATGCGCTCAGTCAGAGCCTGACGCAGGACAGTCTCGGTCTGAACACACACACCGTCAATGGTATCAACGACGACAAGAGCACCGTCAGTGACTCGGAGGGCGGCAGTGACCTCCGAGCTGAAGTCAACGTGACCCGGAGAGTCGATCAGGTTGACAAGGAACTCGTTGCCATCAACGGGCTGCTTGATCTCCTTGACATCGTCATCAGTCATCTGAGCATGCAGAGAGATGGCAGTGGACTTGATGGTGATACCACGCTCCTGCTCATCCTTACGCGTGTCGGTGAAGCGAGCCTCACCAGCCTTCGCGGCCGAGATGATACCCGCACGCTGGACCAGCGAGTCTGTGAGGGTCGACTTACCGTGGTCGACGTGTGCAACAACGGAAATGTTGCGAATGGAGTTCTTCCGGCCCATAAGGGTCCGGATGTGGTCAACCGTGAGCGCAGAAACCATTTGTGTGCGTTCGGTAAGGTAGAGAGTTCGCAGAGAAAAATTAAAACTAAGGGTGACAGGTGTGAAAACTTTTCAAGTCAGGTGAGCAGCGATAGTAGAGTAGGTGGGATGGGGCAAAGAGTAAGGTGGGGGGGTATAGCATATAATAATATTATGCGGGTTTTAAGAATAATCAGGGCGAGTTAGATCGACCCCTATGTACTTGATTGTCCTCCGCTCGAGCTCAAGTTTACTTCTTTGTGGTATGTAAACAATCAAAATTTCTGATGCCATTGAACTGATTTTGTGGGAGTGTGGGCTACAAGCGCTCCAACGCGCGGAGGCACATGTTTAAAGGGGGCAAAAAATGCCCGCCAAGGGCACATCACGGCAGGGCGCAGACACTCGTCTGTCCTCACCGTTCAGTTGTTCCTCATCTTCACTCAAATGATATATAGAAATGCAAAAGACACACTTAGGGACTCGCTAAGACCAGTCGAAAGTCTGTGTCAAATTTACCATTATATCAATATGAGTTTGGCGTACTATGGTCTGGCATAGGTATCCCGATCGAGGTACGCAGGGTCAGGTATCTGTGCATATTTAGCATGGCGACGCCAGGGGAGTCCAATCGGGACCCAAGTGACGAGTTTGGTGGTTGAGTAGCACGCATATTTTTATGGCCCTCAGAGTGAGATCCTAAATCGTTGCTGGTACTGTAATCTAAATAAAAAGTTATAGCTTCTGTGAGGGTGATGGTGTCGATGAAGACCAAGCGAAAAGGCTTGGTTGTGTGGAGGGACTGAATAAATAGTGAAGGGGCTCAACCCGACCAAATTGGTGGCGTCTCTTCTGTGTAGCGTTTTGGGCGCTTCTGTTCGTTCCAATGTAAAGTTCTGCTGAGTTGTTGCACCCAAGAGACGGACGTGCTGCGAGGAGGCAAGACCTTCGGGAACGGGTAGCGGGACACATTGATGGCCAGGAAATCTCCTCGACGCAGCTCGACACGAGCCTTGCCATCAAAAGAAACAAATGCAGAGGAGCGTGCGTCATAAGGCACACCAATATGGAGAATCATGGAGTCGGGGACGACGAGGGGGCGGAATGAAAGCGTGTGTGGGCAAATAGGAGATATCAGCTGCGCAGGAATGTCTGGGTGGACGAGGCTTCCTCCGGCAGACATCGAGTAGGCTGTTGAGCCTGTTGGGGTAGAGATCACCACGCCGTCTGCCTGGATGGACGTCAGTAGTTCGAAATTCCCGTAGAGCTCAGTCATCGTCAC
This sequence comes from Starmerella riodocensis, assembly GCA_004124955.1. NCBI lineage: Eukaryota > Fungi > Ascomycota > Dipodascomycetes > Dipodascales > Trichomonascaceae > Starmerella > Starmerella riodocensis. Next base: position 52,432 of record NRDT01000007.1, read on the forward strand.
GAACGGATTGGGGCCCCGGTCGACCACCACCTCGTTCAGAATCGTGTAGCCCCCGTCCTTCGTGTGACTTGCGAACTGCAGTGTCTCTGCTCCGGCGCGCATCTCATGCTGGAGGTCGTCGCGACCAATCTTGTGTTGGTTGCGCGTGCGCATGACCGTGCACTCGAAGCGCATGCGCAATGTGCAGCATATTCCGTTGGTGAGGTGCTCATCAAGGATGTGTGGGAACTCTTCGAACTCGTTTTCTGTCATGAATCCCAAGGAGCCTAGACCAAATGAAAGCGTGGGCGGAACCATCTTCTGAAAAAGCCACGAAGTGTACAGGACTGTACCATCGCCACCGAGCGTTATCACGAGGTCTATGCTCTCCGCGTGAGGCGACACATCGTCAGTGCTCCAAAGTTTTAGGCGCTCACATTGTTGAGGCAGTCGCCGCCGAATATCCGCGAGCCCAAAGCGAGGCTTCGCTGCGAGTTCATCTTCTACGAAGACGATGAGGTCACCAGAAGAGCAAGAGTGGGGCTCAATCGTGGCTTTTGTCTTATCGGAACGCCGCCGAGGCCGCGGTCCAGCCGAGATGGTGGGGTCCACGCCGTTGAACATGTCATTTACGGCGGCGCGGGCGCCATCCTTGGAGGGCTCGAGCTCGCTGGACGTGGTGCTGTGGGTATCGCTGCCTGCATCGCTGGTGCTGCTGCCCGCCACCTTACCTCCGGTAGTCTCATTCATCGTATCCCTGCCAGTACTCGAGTCTCGACGTTGGCCGCCACTGCTGACGCCCGTGTTGGCATCTCCACCACGCGTGGCTACAGGATGCTCATCATCTACGCTGTCTGACGCGGGGTCCCTCGGGGTCCACTTGAGTAGCCACTCGACCATCTCTTTGGTGAGCGAAGGCAGCTCCTCATCGCTAAGCTTCGAGACAATGAGCACGTTCTTTACGGCAACACTCAACGCAACATTCGAGAGCGCGTTCGAGATCCCCCGTATGTCCGTGGCCATCTCTGAGAGCCGCTCCTTGCTGTCGACCCACACCACCTCGCGCGGGGTCTGTCCCCCGGAACGAGATCGGTCGCGGCCACTAGGACTCGTGACGAGGCTAGCGGTGCTTGAGTTTGCGCTCGAGACTGGTGGAACTACCGCTGAGCGCGCGGACGGTGGCGGGGCATTGCGCGAGGCTAGCGCAGGCATCACGCCCGGCCCCGCACGCATAGACGGGCCGGAAGGAGTAGCAGAGAGGCGGCGGTAGAGATTCTGCGCGAGCGATTTGTGGATGATAACGTCGGGGTTGCGCCCACCAGGATAGGGTCGATTCTCTGACATGAGTCCTGCCCGTCGTGCGATGCTGGAAGGTGACCAGCTTCCTGGGTTGCCCTTCTCACTGATCTCTCTGGCAGACACCCTGCCGGCCTTGCGTGTGAACCTTACCTTTTGACCTTGACCTAGCGTCGGGACACCATCCCCGGGGCTCCGCCGCAGAGATCAAGCCGGACCGAGCGCGTGCCACCTATCCTATCCGGAGCCTACAAAAGGTTCTTAGTGGCCCTAAACTAAAGATCGGGACCGCCTAGATTGAGGCCATTCAAGAATACGAATAACAGGCCCCTTTGCGAGTAGCCCTCCAATAGTTTACATGGGCGCTACATAAGCTAGAGGAATAGGGCGACTGCAAGACCTAGCGCCATCTCCAACATGTGATTTGTAGGGCACCGTGACAAAAGTTAGTGATTGGTTGACTAGCGCTAGAAAGTTACTACAAGCTCACCAACCACCCAAGGTTAAGATGATATTAGAGCCGCCGCAAAGGGGGCCGCGGGGCCTACACCTCACAACGAGCATTCTTGTATGCTTTTCGTAGACGAGAAGCGTCCATTGGCAGGAGGCGAGGGTGCGGAAACGAAGATGAGGAGGCGCGGAGGGGGCTCTCAAAACAGGTTATCGCGCGGCAAAGCCTGCACAGCTCACCTCGAACCCGCGCCGTGGTACGTGGAGGTAAACAGCACTGGTGCATGAATATTAGGGTATCATGCCGCCATGCCAGCCCAGTGCGCACCCCTTCATCCGTATTTCCTCATTGAGTACTCTGACCCCGTCTAGTAAAAATTGAGTACGCCCGAGCTCTGTTTATGTTTGCAGAGGGGGTCTTACCGCCTTACCAACGCGCCAACTCGATTATCAGGCGTACCTACGTACAAAATTATACTTACTTGCAGTGGGTAATAGTAATGTCCCAAAGTTGCTGTTTGTCCTATCCGCTTGCATATAGAAGACCGGCTGGGGTAAGGTCGCCCTGGACGCGGCTTCATTCTCGCCGGATGTCAACGCATATATATGAGCATGGAGCTGCTTAACTTGTGTGGCCAGCGAATATCAGATCGTCAAACTGAAAAAAGTGAAGATTGTGGCGCTAAGATCAGAGAATTGTGGGCACATTGCTGTCACGCGACACACATTACCCTTTTTGAGCTAGAAGATGCACAGCTTCACGCCGCGTGCTCTCTATTTTGTAGCGCCCTGGCCTAAAACGCAGAATCGCTTGGCCAGAGGCAGAATGTCATAGATTTTAGGCGGCTCGCGCCTCTGGCTGAATATGGCACCCTTCGCCGCCTTCTGCAGCTTCCATCGTATACGCCTGGACCTTAAATGGACCCTCGGGGACTGTGATTGCCTTACAGCCTTGAAAAATTGTGATGGATCATATTACTCGACGTTGCGTGCATTGTTGATAACGCCAGTGGCGGCGAGCGATTAGAGGCGCTATAGTGCAGTCCAATGCAGTACAAAGGGGAGGTCCCCTAACCGCGCATTCGAGACGCATCACAGCAAACGTTAACACATCTTCTACCAGAAACTCCAATGTTCCGCTTTGCTTTCAGTCGATCGGTCCCGCGAGCGTTTCCCACCTTGATGGGTGTTGGCCTGGGGGCGTCTGCCGTCATGGCTCACACCCGCCCGGTATTTGCCGAGACAGTGTCTCGCCCCGGCCCAGGCGAGTCTATTGCTGCATACGCCGAGCCGGTGAGGGGAAAGGGGCTCTCACACTTCGACGGGAAGCTCGACTACCACCAATTGACATTCGGCTCCTTCGCAGGCATGGTGAGCGGGTATTGCTTTGGCCGAATTTCCAAGCTTCTTGTTGGAATCATCGTGTCTTCGCTGCTTACTACCGAGTATCTCTCTTCCGCGGGATACTTAGATCTCAAACCCTTCTACAGCAACGTCTACCATTGGTGCTTGCGTCACTGGAACCAGGAGATTTTGGTCAATGACCCCAGCTTCAAGTACAGCTTCTCCTTGGCCTTCGTCATTGCGGCGTACAACGCGTAGAGGCCGCCTGTCCTTCTTGCGGCACGTGCCTATGCAACTACGGAGCGACGGCTGCGAGCCCTTGGAATGCTCAAGAAGTTCACATTAAAAAGAAACAATCAAATAGCCGATACGAGTGCATACTTGACTCTCTCATGGCCGTTTATCTCTAACTTACGTATAGAAGACCATGTTCTGAAACTTCTGCACTGGCAACTTGAGCCAGAATTCTCTCTCGTTCACACAGTGATCACTGTTTGACTGGACTGGAACACACCCTGCGAGCTTGACGGCGCCCGAGCTGACGGCACCGGATCGAGGACGGAGCTCAGCTCGAACGGTCCATGGCTGAGGAACAGCAGGTCGAACTTTGCTCGTATGCTTCCTTCCGCTGGAATAGACACAAGACACTGATTTGCCCCTAGGACTAGCATATAGCGCATCGCAGCCTTGTTAGCGACGAGTCGCAGCATGCCTTGGATAGGCTCCGAAGACTTGTTTACGATGGTCAGGCCCAGCGAAGTGGGTTTGTCCACCTCGGCCTTGGTAACGGGGTCTGCCTTCACCTCGACCACGCTGGTTTTGAGCACATCCGCCATTCGTCGCGTGAGCTGAATGGTGCGCAGCTCAATGTAGCCGTGTCGCCCATTGCTGTTCGGGACTTCCGAAGCTTCGCCCTCAGGCGTTGAGGGCTGATCGCCCGGGCCCGAAGACCAACGACCGTGCAGCCGGCTCAAAAGTCTTTCGCGAAGCCAAAAGAGCTGCAACTGCTCAGGTGTGGTTTTATTGTCGACGAGATACTGGCGCTTAGAGAAGCTGGGTATTGGTCGCTGCAGTTCCTCCAAGCTCAAAGGGGACCAGGGAACTTTCACTAGAAAGCGGCAAGTTGTATTCGGGTTGATGCTCTGAGTGACTGGCGTCACCTCCGTTTCGTTGCTCGGATCCTCTGCCCACAGCTTGCACTCGAGTCGGTCTCTCCACGAATTGCGAAGATCGAGCACTACCAGCACGACACTGGGAGAGTTCGTGGGCAAGATGTTAGCCCGCTCCACACTGATGCTTGGAAAAATCGTTATCTGCAACGGAATTTTTAGTCTGCGCAGGCTTTCTTCTGTCAGGCCGTAGTCGACAAGAACAGCCGCCGAGCTGACGCCGCGCTTACCGAACAGGTCAAACTCGTAGACCTGGGAGGCGCGCGGAGCAATGTGTTGCTCGGGGTCTCCCTTGAGGTTCAAAGCCCGTCGTTTATGCAAAAAGTACTCGCACTCGAAGAAATCGGCGCGAGAGACGTCCTGCTTTTGCACTGCTTGGCGTAGCGGGTCTACAGTCGAGTCGTTGAACCCAAAGTGCAATACTTCACAGGGCGTGTTCAGCGAGCTGTTCCACAGAACCATAGAAAACTTCTGCTGCTCGCCTTCGAGAAGCATAGTCCATCCCTTGAGCAGACTTAGTGATTGAAGCACTAAGATCGGGCGAGGAGGGACGACGGGAATTCGCACAGGCGTGGGAAGATCAACAGCCAGGCTTGTGCAACCACTAGCTTGGATGTAGCAACCGCTCACTTCCAGGTGTGAGTCTTCGCCCGGAAGTACTGAGGCCTCCACCTTGTATTGCGTGGACCGCGCAGGGATGACCACGTCTTTGACCACGTCGGAGACATAGCGGCCCTGAGAGTCGACCAACACCAACTCGAAGACCTCAATGTCAATCGCCAGCGGGTTTCGCAGGAATATTCGGCCAATCGTGGGGATTCCTCGCTCGATCGATCCTTCCTCCTTGTGTTCAGTTCCCTCGAATGGGTTGTAAATTATGCCCCCCGTGGGACTCTGAGGCTTGAAGGGTGAAGATGCCCGGGACGATAGAGCAGAAGTGGAGCGCGACAGCGGAGGCTTTCGCGCACCATGAGTGTGGTGGGTATGATGACTGTTTCGAATATGAGGTGACTGTGATCGCGGGGGAGGCGACCTGATGCGGGACCGAACTGTCGTAAGGCGATGAGTCTTAACGGTGGCGTTGACTACCACACGCTCGTCCCAGAACGTGCTCTGGAGTACGTCGCCGTAGCTCCGGATAAGATGGTACATCGTCATTTGTTCCTTATCGAGCAGAACCCCCTTACTCTGACAGGTCATTCGAAGCAGTCTACTGGCAGCTTCAGTCTGCAAGCGCGGATTTTGAATACGTTGGCCCAGTGCCACAAGATTTCGCAGCAAAGAGCCCTCTAGCTTGGGCCACTTTGCGTAAACCTGCAAGACCTCATCGACATGACCGAGATCTGCATCCATTGTAGCAGCCGTGGAAGCAAGCAGGGACACGATCTGTGTGCACGCAAATGCCCATTTCCGTCGAAGACCAGCCTTTGCATATAGATGAGCGACGGTCCCGAGTATGCGCGCTTGAGAATCGGGGCTGAGCTCATGCAAAGACAAGTCGTACACCCGGGAAATCCACTTTTCAATGACAACTGGCGGATAGGGGCGCAAGTCATTGGCTCGGCTGCTACTGATTGAGTGTCTGCTGGCCTGCAGCGCAACCCCGAGTGCCTCCGTGGACCAGCCTTTCCTCAAACAGATCAGGAGGTTGGCAAAGCGGGCGACAGTCTCGTAGTAGACTGTGAATGACACCAGCTCGCTGCCCTTTCCTAGTCCGAACTCGTTAAGAACGGCCTCCACAATGTACTCAAGAATATCTTCAAGCGGCGTCTGGTCGGTGAAAGGTTTCGACTTCTTCAATGCAGCAATAGGAGCAGCGGAGAAGGACGAGCGAGGAGACACCTCGTCCAGCGATGACACTGAATGACGCGATGAATGGTTCGGCGATTGACCTGTCGCGTGCGACGAAGTGTCCCTCGCAAGATCACGCGCGTGGGCCTGCGCCGCCGCCTGCTCGAGAGATTGACTCTGACGGCGGTTTTTGATCTTGGAGAGCGCGACCGCCCAAGCTGCCGAGACAGTCGCGGACGGAATGCCCATAGGATTTCCCTCCCACTTCAGAATGACAAGACACACGGCGATTTCATTGAGCGCGCTTCCGTACCAAAGATTGTCATTCTGGTCCTTAAGAATTGTGGCTGCCGCGCCCAACTGGGCGAGCGCATCGGGGACCAGCCCACTGAGCAAGTACAAGCTGCCTAGAAACTTCAGCGTGCGGCCCTCCTGCCGGGTCTTGGCACGTTCAGAGCTGCCCATGGAGATCGAGCCTGAGCGCCTGATCTGGACGACCGAAGGCGTGTGCTTGTGGCGGCTCTGCTGCGTGCCTTCCATTAACGCGGAGGGGCTCTGGAACGAGCTGAGCTGACGCGTTGTCCAGAAAGTAGATAGCCGCGCGAGAAACTCACCGGTCAGGGTGCTCAGTGTCGACTCGAGCGCTGTGTGGTGCTGCTCGTGGATCGCAAAGGCCGCAGCGGGCCAGGAATTGGCGTCAACCTCCTCGTTAACTCCGAATACCAAGAGGACATGGTAGAGCGCCGAGCTGTGCCTGCGGCGCAGCTCACTTAGCATAGCCTCATAGCAAGACTCCGAGCCCGTACTCTCGACGGCCTCTGCGCCTACAGAATCGTTCTCGTCCTCACCAGTAGCTTTGGGCTCCTCAGGAGTGGTGTCCAGGCGAGAGTGTGGGTGAGGCGGCTCAAATTGAGCTATACCCACAACAAGCAGCTGTTGACGCCAGGGCTCGAGGTGCAGCAAAGGCTTCAGATACGGGGGCATAGCGGCCGTCTCGAAGTCGAAGCAGACGCGTCCCGTCGGGTTTGCCTGCGGGTTGAAGTGTTGTTTGGAAGGAGTGACTTCCTGCATGCCGGGCCTGGACGGCAGATGCACATCAATGAGCGGCACTTCGGACGCCTGGACCAGGCGCGCATAGTGCTGCTCAAATTGATCGAGCTGCAGCGCGCCCGCAGGCAGCACGAGCGACTTGACTCGTGCCGGCGCCGCGAAGCCCGTAGGATCCATGAGGCCTGGCTTCGTAAGCAGCCATCCTGCCATAAAGGGTTCCGCACCCTCCACATATTAGTGGCGATAGTGCCAACTGCCGCCAGTTTAAAAGCAGAATCCGTAGTAGCGCAGTAGTAGCCTAGCAGTGGAGAAGTGCAAGCACTCAGATCAGGAGCGCGCGCGTCCTTCCAGTCGTGTCCGTCCCCACCCGTTCGCCCCTCCCCCAAAATCCAGGCTCGAGGGCGTCTAGTCTGCGACCTCATATTTCATAATGGTGCGCCGAGGAAGAGTGATAACCCGAGATCGGAAATTTGCATTTGACGACACGCTTCGCCGCGAGTTCCGCTGGAACATAGATCCCAATGCGCCCATATGCCCCTACTACGGTGTGACGGCCTGCCCCAAGGGGCGCTTTTGCCGCGACCAGCACATAGTGCCATCATACTCGCACAAGATCGTCTGCCGGCATTGGCTCCGCGGCATGTGCAAGCTGGGTGACCAGTGTGAGTTCCTTCACGAGCTCGATATGTCGCGAGTCGTCAATTGTGCGCAGTACATGGAGAAAGGCCGCTGTCCGAACCAGCTAGAGTGCCCGTTCCGGCACCCCAAGAGACACCACCATCAAGAGACTTGCCCGGCCTACGACAAGGGGTTCTGCAAGCTGGGGCCCAAATGTCCGAAGCCACACATCCGGCGAACCATGTGTCCACGGTACCTCACTGGCTTCTGCCCGCTGGGGCCGGAATGCGACGACGCGCACCCCAAGTTTATGCATATCGACGACTCAATGCGCATTACTCGAGACCAGGTCAACAAAACGAATGTGCCGCCATACGCAGTGGCAAACGCGGCGGCGCAAGCGGCAGCGAACGCAGCAGCGCGCACGGCTACCGGCGCAGCACCAGCCACCCTTGTCAAAGGCTGATGGCGCAAAATGCCGCGCTCAAAATTTCACTGTGTCTTATTAGTGCAGACTGGTGCACGCGCCGCCTTCCTCAAGAAAACTAATTAAGTTCTCGGCGTGGAGTTTGTATATTTATTTAGAGGTGTCATGGCGACACGATCTTAATAGTTTAGAGATATGTAGATAGCCTCTTAACAACATTGTAAAGCAGCTTTTTCACAGCATGATTTATGGAATTGAGGCGAGGCCCGTTTGTCCCTTGTGGACTGTAGCTTCTTCGGTGGGCGCGTAACCTGTATGCATTGTGATGGGCTAGTCTCTCGAATGGTGCAGTTGTTCAAGATCAGCTCGGGCCTCGTTGGTGCGTCATAAGTGCTCCGAACCATATTAACCACATCAATTGTCTTACACCGTGTGTCTTTGCCTGTAGTAAGCAAAAGAAAGTCTACGCAGGGTCTATACTGTGCGCCGTGGGTGCTCAAATGCTTGATCGATGCTGTGAAAGCTGAGCAGTGTCACCATGGGGCGTACCTCACCTCACCCCTGCACGAATTTGAAGCTCAGGATGCGGTCGCGTTCATCGTTGGTGAGTTTATTGAGGTCTTCCTTAGGTGTGGTTCGGTCCATCAGCGCGTTCACCATTTGCGCCAGACGCACAAAGTGGTGGCGCAGACTGTACTGCGTTTCGCTCGACGCCGCAATGACCGTGCTGATATCGCGATCGAGAGACATGCATCCAGCTTCCGTTATTTTGCCGTTCAGGCCCCATATGAAGCGTTCCAACTGCTGCGCTATCTGTGGAAGGACAAGTTTGAGCACGTGTGATAGCACGTTTGCATGAAGCAGCTGCCGCAGGGGCCGCACAATGGCGTGCCACTGGCTCCTGAACGTGGCTCCGCAGCGACCGGACTCCACTTGGGTGGTGTATGCGCTCTGCTTGAAGCTCGAGGTGATGGCCTGTCTGGCCTGGCTCGATAGCCGTACTGAGGCTAGAGTCTGGCACCCGTCCAGCAGCAGGTCCTCGGCACGGCTCCTGAATGAGTCGGAAAACTTTGCGAGAGGGGTCTTGAGTCCTTCTGGAATGCTATGCCTCTCTATGGTTGCCTTGACGTAATGGGCGCAGACCTCCAGATCGTTCAAATAGATCATGAAGGCACCAGCGCCACCGAAGTCACCCGCAGAAGGTAGGCTGTCGATGGGTGCGGACGCGCGCAGCTTCCGCTGGAGTGCGCCGATCAGGTCTGACTCCAGAACACGTCGGAACCCTGCGATGGCTGCGAGTTGTGTCCGTTCGATTCCCGCATCGAGGGTCTGCGACAGCAGATTGCTGAAGACGTACATGGTGTCGTCCACCGCAGAGCTGACCAGGGGCTGCTCGAGGGAGAAGACCGGATTGGCTTCGATGGCGCGCTTCGACGGAAGCTCATCCAGCTGCACCGCACGCTCAACGCTGCGTCGGAAGACGAACAAGGACAACGAGGAAAAGGCCGGGCTGAGCTCATTGTCGACCTTCGCCGCGACAATGCTGCCGTCCACGGTCTTCTCCAAACTGTCCGAGTGCCATTTCTGCAGGAGGAGGCTACGATAGAGGTTCCAGCGGTTGAGCATTGTACCCAGCTCGGCCAGCCGCGCTGAGGCTTCCTGCAGATCGCCGGTGTCGTCTTCCATATCAGTAGATCCGCTGCCGCTATTCCCGCCGGTAGCGCCGCTGCCGGAGGCACCCCCCGCGAACGTCGTGACGAGAAAGGGGAAGCTGTAGCTCTTGCAGCTGACGAGCAACGTCTCGATACGCCGCTCGTCCAGGAAAGTCTCGAGGATCAGGCCCGCCTGCTTGTCTACTTCCGACTGCACCCGCGGGAGGACCTTCTGCGCCATGGCGTCAGGGCCGTAATGCCGCGTGACGACGTGGGAGTGCTGGTCGATCACGGCGGCCACGGATTCGAACAGCCGGGTCAGCATGACCGAGTACAGAATCGGATTCTGCTTCGCCGTATCCGCGGTCGAGCGAAGCCGCCGGCTCAGTTCTACGACCAGTCTGCAGATAAACTGGCCGTACAGCTCGAGACCGAGCTCGTCGTAGCCCACTAGCGGAAACAGCTTGAAGTGCCGAGTCACTTGGTCCATCTGCCGGTGCTCAGACGCCTGATTGAACTCTCTTTCGAATAGCTTCGCCAGGTCCTCGCACGCCCGTTGGAGGGTTGTGTATGGGTCCTCGGGGAGCTCGCTCGAGGGGACCATTTTGGCCGCCAATGGCCCTTTTGTGATTTCCACCGGCACGCTGCGCGCACGGTGCGCGAGCTGTGCCGCTCGCTCCCAGTCACGGACCTCCATGGCGCCGTATATGCCTTGGATGCTGCTACGCAGCGTGATCAATTGATCAGCCATCTCGCGCGCAGCCTTGGCGCGCTCGTACACCACCAGGGTGTCGTTTACGCGGGACCTCGTGTTGGCGCCCACGTCGTTGGCGGAGCCCAGAAGCGCCGATGCGGCCGACGCAGCAGGCATGGATCCCCTCAGTTTCTTCTGAGCCGCATGCAGGTCGCGCAAAATCTGCTGCGCCTGGACCTGCCCGCTCAGCTGCGCCAGGCGTGCGGCATGCGTCGTCTGCGCAAACCGGACCCCCTCGATGAACCTTTCGAGGTCAGCCCGGTTGCTCACCGTAGCCAGCTCGGACTCCATGGTAGATCAAATCCACGCACCCCTTGCCCCTAATGTTTGTTGTCGTTCAAACGCACATGACGCGTTCGCGTTCGCGCTTCGACATGCAAGTGTAAACAGTGGAGTAGAGCATAGTTTGCGTGTCGCTGCGATGAACGAGAAGCAAAGGCTCGCGGTGGAAGCGCCAAGCGGATACGTGCAAATCGTGGCCGGCCCCGGTACTGGCAAGACCACAACCATTGTTCATCGGGCACTGGAGCTTCTATCGCGAGGCGTCGATCCCAGCCGGCTCCTGCTGTTATCTTTTACGCGTTCTGCAGCACGGGAGTTGCGCGTGCGTATCTCTGAGCGGCTGGGCGAAGAATGTCCTGTCCTGGTAGGCACATTCCATTCTGTGGCGTATCGGTTTTTGCGCAAGTATGATACCCACAACAGTAGGGGGCTCGCTGTGATTGACGATGCGGAGAGACGCGAGCTCCTGGGGAAGCTCGTGGACGCCTCCAAGGTCGCAAATATGCTGCGGCAAGTCTCCAGCATCCAGGCAGGGGGCTCGGGGTCGGACGAGGCTCACGAAGTCTACGCGAAATACAAAGAGCTCCTTGCTGCTCTTCGCCGAGTCGACTACGACGAGCTTCTGAACGTCTTCCATGAGCACCTAGTCAGCAGCTCTCGAGCTGCCGACTCGCTGGATGCGGTTCTCGTCGACGAGTTTCAGGACACCTCGCTGATACAGCTAAAAATCACAATGAGGCTGGCCTCTAAGTGCGGGAACCTGACCGTCGTGGGCGACCCGGACCAGAGTATCTATGGTTTCAGGAATGCCCAATTCCTCAACTTCGCCCGCATGGCCGAGCAGGTTCCTTCAACGAAGCGGTTCTATCTCGAAACAAACTACCGGTCGTCGCAGCCCATTCTTAATTCAGCGCACAGCATCATCTCCGCTTCAGAGCGCCTCGAGAAGTGTCCGCCGCTGCAAGCCAACGTCCACTTAGATATGCCCGTTGACTTTGTATTGTTTCCGTCCGAGACTATTGAGGCGTCTGCAATCGCGTCGCAAGTTGCGCGCCTCGGCAAGTGTGGCGTCCAGCCTGGCGAAGTGTGCATACTGGCTCGAAAAACGTCCAGCTTTAGCGCTATCGAAAGCGAGCTGCTCGCGCGCGGCTTCCACATCAGGGCCGTCGGGGGAAAGAAGTCGGTGGCTTCGAAATTTGTACGGGGGATCGTTGACTACATGCGAGTGGCCTTGGACAACGGCGACAGTTTGGCCGTGTCACGCACGATCAACAACCCGCCGCGCAAGATAGGGCCTGCTACCGTGAAAAGAGTATCGGTAAACGACATGCCGCAAATGCAGCTCATACGCGCCGAGTCCGGGGAGAACTTCCGGGCCTACGCTAGCGAGATCGACCAGGTCTCGGCCCTGCTGGCTGGCGGAGATCTGAAGGCGGTTCTTTCGGCCATCGAGAGATGTGCGGCGATTCTTGGTGGCAGTGAGACCAGCATACTAGTCAACACGGCCCAGCATATGGCACGCATTGCTGCCGAGGAGGGTCTGGACGACGGTCTCACCTTTGCTCAACATTTCGTGAGCACCTGGGCCCTCAACGTCGGCCACAGCAGCGAGCCCGACGAGGACTCGATCACACTGTCGACCATTCATTCGGCAAAGGGGCTCGAGTGGCCCATAGTCTTTGTTGCCGGCCTCGCTGCAGATGACAAGACAAACGATCTCGATGAGGAACGCAGGCTTCTCTATGTCGCCCTTACGCGAGCAAAGTTCTACCTCACAGTCACCTCGCCTTCGACCAAGTTCAGCGCCCTGTTGAGCGCTGGCGACGCTGGAAGCAGCATGCGTGCCGTCAGCCGCCAGCACTCCGAACTTCTCTCGCGTGCATTGAAGAGAACTATCAGCTATCGCGGCCCTGAGAAGACCTCGCTCGGCAAAGCCATAGAACTGGCCGACGGCTTCATGCTAGCCTCGGACCTCCCTCTGGGCCCTAGCTCCAGAGACAGCACCAAGCGAGCTCGCCCCGAGCTCGCAGAGGCTCCCTCAAAAAGCAGAGATGAGCTTGCGAAGGGCAAAAGGCCTGTGCAAAGCAAAGAAGTCAAGAGAAGTAAGCCATCGCTGGGCACCAAAAGCAGCGCCAAGGGTGGCAGCCGCCCCGCGAAAGGTATTCTTGCTTACTTCAAGACATGTTGAGTACCTAACGATCTTAAATAACATTCTAATGAGTTTACGACAACCTTCATCAACCACGAACCAGCCTTGTGTCCCATCAAGAGTAGGGCTGTCTATCTGCTAAAAGCGGAAACATACGACACAACATTGCCACAAAGCGCAGGTATCCTTTGAAGCAGCTGTTTGTTTGTAGCGTACCTTTCTACTGCCTACTGACCGCGCTGCCGAGATCCATAGGGGGTGCCATAGGGATACATTTGACCTCGCTACTTCAGACCTTGCCCTCCCTAGAAAGTAAAAACATCAAGGATGTCAATAGTGGTTCTGATATCCGGGAGCGGGACTAACCTCCAGGCTCTCATAGACGCAAAGCTGCCTATATCGCACGTCATATCGAGCTCGGCTGATGCATATGGGCTTGTGCGAGCCCAGGAAGCGAAGATCCCGACCACCGTGCACACGCTGAAGCGCTACTATGGGAGTTTGCCGGTTTTCGCGAAGAAGGAGCGGCAGGCCGCGCGCAAGCACTTCAACGAGGACCTCGCGAAGATCGTAATTGGGCTCAAGCCCGCGCTGGTCGTGTGTGCCGGGTGGATGCTCATCTTGTCGCCGAGCTTCCTGACGCCGTTGGCCGAGCAGCACATCGATATCATAAACCTGCATCCAGCTCTTCCTGGCGCGTTCCCCGGGATCCACGCGATCCAGCGCGCCTGGGAAGCTGGCCAACGAGGCGAGATCACGAAAGGCGGCCTCATGATCCACTATGTCATTGCCGCTGTCGATGAGGGTGAGTCTATCCTCGTTCGAGAAATCGAGCTGAAGAAAGACGAGTCCGTGGAGGCATACGAGGCTCGCGTGCACTCAGTGGAGCATGAGGCCATAGTCGAGGGCACTAAGATTGCTCTACATAAGGCTGTGTCTAGGTGAAAGAACAGGGCCTCCCTGATCGCGTTTGTATATAGCCCTCCGTGAGCGGGAGGGGCGGGCTGCTGCGCCCGCTTGTTGCGGACTCAGTTCTAGTTACTGGCTACACAGCTTGAGGTTACGTATATTCCAAAGTGTGTGTGGTTCCTAAACTCAGTTCTTGTGGAGCTGATCGTCGACCTGCTCAGCGATCCCGCCGAAACTGCCCGATTTGAGAGCGTTCTCGGCCTCCGACTTGATCGCCTGCTTGGCAACGTTCGTCTCGATCTCGCGGCCCACGTCGGTTTTGGCGAATGCTCCGAGAGCGCCTTCGGCCCCCGACTGGCCGGACCCCTGAAAGTCGCCGGCCAGCTGCTGGGCGGCCTGGCCCACTTTGGTCAGATCGTCGCTTCCCAGTTTCTGGTTCGTCTGGTAGTGCTCGTAGGCCTCTTGGCCGACCTTTTCCGCGTTCTGTAGATCTTTAGTAAAGTTGGACATTCTTGTGTGTACACAAATTACGAAAATGCTGGAGCGGCATGAAGGCACAGGCCGGTTTCAGCGCTTCTGGCTCACGTGGCGACAGACTCGCGCTCGCGGAACCTGCATCTGCAGTTTCGGCGGAATCTGGGACCGCCTTCTCCCAATCTGCGTCACCCTACAGCTGCACTTTAGGAACACCGGGCCGACGGCGCGTCTGCAAGCCCACAGACACAGCGTAGAGCCACATTCTGAGTAAACTTGGGAAACAAGAAAGCCATCCAGCCACCGCGCGCGAGCGAGGTCTTGCTCATGTGTCTTTGAAACGCGCAATACGGGCTGCATCCGCGGCACAGAGCAGTGCTGCGTACACGACTAGTTGCGGGACGGTGCCTGCTAAAGAATGTAGCACGACAGCACGCAGGCTCCAGCAATTAAACTGTCAATGCGTTACACTTGATTCGCGCCAAAATTGCACATCTACCTTTGTATAGATATATATACTAAATATGTATATATATACAAGAATTAGATATATATGGTCAGCACCCCAAGCTTAGGGGTGCAGGTGCAGGTTCTATTAGTAGTCATACTGCGCGCCTTAGATCGACACCGCCGGCCTCGGCGCGTTATCGAGGGATCTGCGACTCCATCAGTTCACGGGATCGACCTCCATGGCGTCGTCCTGCTTGCGCACGTAGTAGACCTCGGTGGCGGCCTCGAAATAGGCGGTCGAGCCCTTCGGGAACACGTACTTCTTCTGCTTCGTGAGGCGCTGGTTGGGCTGGCGGTAGCCGCGGATCAGCTTGGCCGGCTGGTCTTCCGCGATCACGCACATGTCCACATTCGACCCCGAGCCGAGATCGTTGAAGATGCCGGCCTCGATAGCGTTGGCGCACAGCTCCATCGCCTCGTCCTTCGTGAGCTTCTCCTTCCACTGGGTTTCCAGCACGCTCAGCGCGGCGAGGGAGCCTGAGCCGAGCGACATGTATGGGCCGACGTCAGTAGAGCCGTGGGCGTGTATGGAGAACAGGTGGCTGCCGGTGGGGTCGACGCCCGCGAGGATCAGGTGGGCGCCAATGTGTCCCTGGTATCTGAACAGATGCTGCTTGAGGTGCGTCAGAGCCGTCACGACGCGAGGCGCCCGCCCCGTCCACTGCGAGTGGAGCTCGAGGTTGGAGGCCTCCAGCTCTGTTACCTTGTCATTGTCCGCGGCGGTGCCTGCACCGGCGCACCAGATCTGGGAGGAAAGCCGGTGGAGCTTGAGGCAGTTCTTGTCACCGACAATGGAGCCCATCGTGGCCCGCGTGTCGGCGGCTATGATGACGCCGCCGTCGAACTTGCAGCCAACAATTGTGGTGCCCGTCGACGTGGTCTTCGGAGCTGCAACGCCGGCCGCCTCCAGGACCTTGTTCCTGCGGTAGTTGTCGAAACTCAGTCCAGCCATGATGAACGTGGAGCGAGCTGGGAAAGTCGACGGATGAGCAGCTGCGACCTTACCCTCTGCTATTATCACTGAACGTGAGCCGCCACCCTGCCCTATTCTTGTCTCGCGCTCAATGTGGGTGTGGTTCTCGGTTCCTTGACGCCATGGTACTTTTCGTCTAATATTGAAGTCAATTGATTTGAAGACTACATGATGGCATTGTCTGCCTAGAATTACAGTTATTATGTCCAACTCGCCTTGCTCCAAATAGTCACGCGAAGACGGTATTCGCTTGGGGCTCGATCTCGACCAGGTACAGTGTGTGGACAGAGCTCTAAAGACCTCTTTTGCACACGAGCGAGGTGCCTCATGTCTGCCAGCCGACGCGCTATCCTCACTCACTCAACGGTCCATTTGTATGAGCCAATTATGATGAATGCGAGCGCAAAGCCCACGAACAGCGTTATTATTCCGTAAGGGTATCCGTAGCGCTTCGGCGAAGTGCACATTTCTTTCACGAACGTGCTGATTGTGGTCATGCAGCCGCAGAGCCCTCTTTGCAGGCCCTCAAGAAACTGCTTCTGCAACACCGTGGGGCCGTACAGCAGCGTGCACACCTGGAAAACGCAAGCGAGCAGCGTGCCGATGAAGTTTGTCGCGAAGGTCCCCCACTTGAACCAAACGCTAGGCCGGTTGAGCTTTGACAGGTAGTATCGCGCCCAGACGCCGAACGGGGCGAAGAGGCCGTTCATCGGCCACCAGCGGTGCCTGTTCGGGCTAGTTATGGAGGTCACTAGGCACACCACCCACGCCGCTACTCCAACGATGCCACATACGTAGTTCAGCAGGCGTTCCAGCCGAAGGCTGGGGCGCGGCAGAATAGCTCCCACAAGCGCGCCTAAATGGGTGCCCCCCATATAACCCGCGAAGCAGCTCGAAAGCTCTATGATCAGTCTCGCAATAAAAAGCGGCACACCATAGCCATGATTCGGCCAGCTCGGCTTCGGTGTCGTGGAGGCCAGGAAAATGTCGGTGATGAGCTCCGAGAAGGAGGTGAGTGAGCCGCAGAAACCTGTCGTCAGCGGGACAAGAAGGTCACCCGAAACTACGGCAGGAGAAAGTGATATTATCAGACAGCCCGTGAAATTGGGCCATATACTGCCGTAGCCCTCGAAGGCAGTCAATTGAACCAGTCCGTTGCGCGCCATCGATCCTGCGATGCCGAAAAAGGTCAGACTAGCCAGCAGGACGCACTCTCGCCACGCGCGGGCCAAGGGCGAGACTCTGCCAATGGTTGCTTTTTCGTCTGGCGGATCTGGCGCTGCAGGTACCGCTGGCGCGCCGGCCAGACTCCAGCCGTCTGTCGACTCCATACGCGGGGGGCGGTCAACGATGTGAGTCTAAACACAAGGTTAAGGGCTCGCCGCCAACCCGTCGCGCGCTCATTCGGAGTGCGAGATAAGATCTTCCTTGTAAAGGCCATTTTTATATTTTGTTAGAAATATTTATCATGAACATATACATGCCGCCAAAAAAGTATTCAGCCTACAATTGCGACGTCCTGCACCTCCCGCCAAAGCCAAGCATTGCAGTCGGACACCAACCGTTGTGCTTTCTATCTTGGGTCTTTTTTGTTTTCTCTGCCCCTGAGCAAAGCAACTCAGTGCTTCACCCAGGACATTGCGGTAGTGAACGAAGTGTAGATCATCATCCCCATGCCGAAGATGGCCAAGGCCACATCGCCGTAGAATCCGGCACTATACGCTGGGATAACTTTCAGGTGGAGCAGGGGCGGATAGATGTAGACCAAGGGCACACACGCAACGCTGCCAATAAGGGCCACAAACTTGTCCAGGTCGTCGGCACCGAAATAAGCGACAACGCCGGTGGCAATCACGAGAAAGAATCGAAACACGTTCTTCTGCCACTTGACCTTGCGGTTGAATTTTCCGCTCCTCACGAACAAGGCGTTCTCCAGAATGCGGATAGCGGGGAACAGTTGCAGCGGTGTGCTAAGCAGAATCGCCAGGGAGTAAAGCAGCTGCACCGTGTTTGTGAGCTGACCCCTGGGCAAGTTCAACAGAATGACTGTTTCCACTTGGGATCCTGTTGCCGCGTAAAGCAGCGCTCCCACACTGACAAAAATTACCGTAATTCCTACCATCACACCGGCAAGCACAGAGCCAAACTTCCGCGGCTCACGCATCGATTCCTGGATGGGAATGATGAGCCCGATTCCCTCAAAAGTGAAGACAGCCGTTCCAATGAACAGCGTCCAGCTGCTCGAGTTGAACATAGCTACGTCAGCAATACCGCTCGTGAGAAGGGTGAGGCCGGACCACGAGTAGAGATAGATCAGGCCTGCCAAGATAAAAGCATCGGCAATGAGCGCAGTAAAGCCCATTTTGGCGATATCTCTGATCATGCTCAACGGCAGGAAGACAACTAGCTGCAGTACGATGAGAGTAGAGATCGACAGCAAGGCCCCACTCCCTTCGTCTAAGGCTGTGCTGACATTGGCACAGAAGGAGCGCAGGTTCTCAGCCACAAACACGATGTAGGCCGAAGCAAACCCAATTTGAGAGACCACAATCGAGCCCAAAATCAGCTTTCGAACACGATCCCCGTATAGCACCCCTCCGATATCGCCAAAGGATGCTACGCGCGTGTGTTCCTTCGCAGCGATCAGCAAAAGAAAACACCAATATGATATGATGGAGACAAGGACCAAAACCACCGACGAAAACAGCAGCCCGCCGTTGAAGAACGCTCGCGGTAAGAACAAAACGCCCGTGCCGACAAAGGACTTGAGCAGCAGCATTACTGTTTCGGTGGTGGACGCTTGGCCTTTAGCCCGCTCGTGCGATGTTCTGTGCACCGGCCGTTGCTGTCTAATGAGCGCTGTGCGCTCGTCAACCTCTGCCGAAGATTCGCTGTAGTCATCGTCGTTTTCTATTTCCTCAAGTTCTTCTCCGGCGAAGTGGCCATACAAGCTCAAAAACTCAATGAAATTTCGTGTAAATATCTGCTGCTGGGAGACAGGTATAGGGGAGTCTGCTGCTCCATTTTGTGGGCCAATGCTGGCTCTGAAACTGACAATGCTCTCATTGTCGTGGGTAGCAACGAACTCTCGACGAAACCCCCCCGGGACTAGCATGTCGCTGGCTTGCCCGACATCAGGGTGTCCTTCAGGATTCCCGCCAAAGCTTCGAGATCTTCCCCTTCGTACCTGTCCCTCTGCAGTTCCGTGCTCACGCTGCCAGTTATATATTTCTCGGGTGACATCTCCGCTCTGGAGTTGGAGTGAATCGAAGGGCTGCTCCTCAGGTACTAGGTGCCGTCCAACCGTTTGGACAAGCTTTGGATCTGGGTGATCCATGTCGACATGTTCTCGAGGCGTGAAGGAGCCCGATATGGGTGACGCAGCTACCGAGGCAGCCTGTGATAATGGCCTGGAGGACGGTATCGCAACTGAGCTCTGAGGGCTATTGCCGGTTGAATTGTAGCCACGTATGTCATGGCTGTCCCGGTTAGAACTGAATCTCCGGCTTGGTCGCCGGAAGCTGCTTGGCGCCCCGTCCTTCGTAGGCGTCGAATTACCCATTGTTTCTCTGCGATATGACTACCAGCGGTGCAGGATGGGAACTGCGTTATGTAGGGGTGCGCGATATGGTGCTGTCTACTGCGTATCACATCAGGGCAGGGGTGCAGTCGGAGCTCAGGAACCGCCAACCACTAACCCGGGGTCTGTTAACCAGACCATTGTGACCATTGCCTAAGTTTGATTGAACTATCAACGGAATTTTTGGCTCGACTTAAATTTCAGAAGAAGACATTTGTGTAGGCTCACACTTGTTGCACTTCTATATTTGGCAAATACAGTGATCGAAGGGCCGATTGACATAACTTGCCAAAGAAAACAAGGACTTTATAATGCATCATCGGCTTATGACCGTCCCATTCTGGCAACTATAGCTGTGGTTTTGCGCGATAGGAGAGGACAATGTAAAAGCGCTCAACGGCCAGACTTCATGCGTCGTAATATAGAGTTCCAATTTACATAAGGTGATATACAGAAATTATTGTTGTCGATCTGCCGACAACTTCTTTTTGTCGCCGGGTTTACAGCTCGGCCTCGTATGTGTCAGCTCTCTGTGAAGTCGAGACTCGAGGTCTCGAGAAAAACTTTTTTCTTTTGCTCTTCGTCGAACTCATGCTTGATGTAATGAAAAAAGCGTTCTCTAAATACTGGCGACGGCAAGCCGTCGTGTCATGACTTCGGGTTTCACCGTCACTGAAACTTTTCATGAGTCTATGTTGCAACAATATTTTGGTTTCATTGGTCTCATCATCGATCTGTGCTTTTCGAGCCGAAGGGATCTTCTTTATCCTCTGAGGCTTTGATGGCTGCTTCATCGAACAGCGCCGGGGACTCATCTGGATTCGCCATAGCGTCACGTTCCGACTTAGTGGTCAAGGATCTGATACACTGCCATCCAGACTGATAAGCGACATAAAAAAGACTCGATTTCAAGGACGACGAATACTCAGTCTCTCCGAAGAGAGCCTCGAATTTTTTCCTACAAGCCCTAGACGGAATTCTTTTGTGCTGGTTTTTGGACAACATCTCACTGACGTATTTCCACTTGAAGCGCTCTGCAGGGTCTAAAAGTTTTATTAGTTCTTCTTCGCTCTTTTCACTCCACTGCATGTTTTTAGACTCTTCGGCGTAGTCGTTACCAGGGACGTTCATCGACTGATCGTTCAAAGCCATGTAGTACTCGTCACTGCTGCTCATGAGTGGGCCGGCAGTCGGCAACACGTAAGATGAGTTGTACCTCACGGCATCCTCCGAAGGCTTGAAACGTCGTCGATACAGATGGTCCTCGTCGGTCTCAGCGTTTGCTGTATACCTGGCCTCAAATTGGGTCTGAGCTGTATTCCAGTTTTTGTCCGCCGAGGGTTCCCAGAGACTCTGGCGAAAAGTCCTTGTGTCTGATTTGACATTTTCAGGTCTCATAGCATGCCAGCTTTGCGGGTCTGGGGCCCCGTCGTAAGTTGAGTAGTCTGCTCTTCGCTGATATTCAGGCTGATCGTTCCTGTGCAGATTTGAAAACGGCGCATAGTTCTCTTGTTCGTATAAAGACTGATGCTGTGAGGCTTCCAGTGGCCATCTAAGATCAAACTCGTTGCCTGCTGATTCGTGGTAAGATGTCAGGGGCGTGGTGCCCGGTACGTGTTCTGCCAGTGCGCGGCCGCCTGACATCTGACTATGCCGTGGGTGCGAGATATTATGCTGGAAATTCGACGAATCGAACTGAGGATGAGAAGGGTGGTGGGCATTGGAGGGACTTGGAAAGATCCAAGAGCTCAATGCCGAATCTGGCGACATCATTGTTGGTGCTAAAGGGAGCTGCGTCTGCTGGCTGTTGGCCTGAAGAGATGCATCGTGTCTGAGACTAGATGACCTTTGACTTGATGCTGCTGTTGGGCGCTCGAATGAGCTTTTGGGTGGGTCCTCAATGGACGATGGAACGTCTATCCCAAGTCCTATTCTCGTCGGTTCGTAATGTGCTGAGGCCTGGGGCAGCTCTAACTGAGAGTAGCTGTGAGCGGTGCTCCCACTATAATTAGCGTGGTTTTCTGGCGTGGCCGTTTGTCGAGAGTTTGCAGAGTTCCAGACAAGGGGCCCGGGGGAGCCCATAGGCTTAGGCCGTATCGCACCGAGAGGAAGGATAGAATCCTTATCGGCGTTGAACGGGAATGGATTGGCCTCTCTGTTTGGGGCGCGTTCGTTCATGGTGTGAGTACTCATACCCGCTACTTTGGGATCTGAACCATCACCGTTCAAGTAGCGTGCAGAAGCTTCAGGAGCTGGTGAACGGTTAGTCGCTCTTTGACTTATTGTGTGCGATGATCGGTGTCTGCGGGAGTGCTTTGATATTCCTCCTTTGCGAGAATGTCGGTCTGCAAACAGTAATGGTGCTCTCTGATGCGCCGCCTCGTCACTTCTGCCAGCGGATCCATCGAAGTTGAATCCACTTGTGTCCTGCTGGGGACTTTGCAGGAAGTGGAAGGCGTTGGCGCTACGATCTCGAAGGTGGTTGTATCGTAGTGAGCTCTCGTTGTCATTGATTCGCTCCGTGTACATGTGAAAGCTCGAGGTGGCGCGACTTGGAATGTCGCCCACGGAGTGCGATCTGTTGTGTTGGTAGCTAGGGGGGTTGTATGATGGGGTCTGTCTATGTCTGCGGTCCACAGCTCTCTGATAAGACTCCTCGGTTGAATATTGCTTTCGGGGGCTTTCAGTACCTCTCTGATGACCAGAGCCGGACATTCCATCCCCTTGGTGTTCTCTTCGAGTTTAAACCACGCTCAACTTCTAGATCGACTAAATGGGCACTAGCTAAGTGAGGGTGTATGAAGACAGGATCTGGTTCTGCACACTTGAGACAAACGAGCGTGGAATTTCCGGGCGTGAGGCCAGCCTGTTTGGACTAAATTAGCATGGATTGTACAAAATGGTTGTGAGATAATGTAAAAACTACTGAGATTTCTTTGACGACTTCTTTACTTTTGGCGAGGTGAGACCGGGTTGTGCTCAGCGAGTGTGCTATGCTTAAATTTGTTCCGAGGTATTCTTGGAAATGTTTAAGGAACACTCGCTCGACCGAGGGGCACTTATGCATCATGGCTGTGGCGTAGATGAGACACTCCAAGTAGGGTCCGACTGCGTCATCTGCGATGCCAGCCTTGATTGAGATCCTGCAAGTTGACAGTGCATGGGCATGCTATTAGGAGAAACTTAACTCAAACTCCTGAAACAAATGCACAGGTGGCTGATGGATCTGATCGATCCAATATGTGGTCAAGCCTTCATATAACTCAAATTAGCATGTCTATATATAGATTCGATCTTTGCACAGGTAGACTTTCTCCGCAGCAGCTTTTAGTCTACCGAAATTAGATGAGCCTTTATGTACCGTCTACTGCCATAGTCAGTGCAGGTGTGAAATAAGCACCCACTGACCAGTGGTAAAAGAGACGCAAGTTCACTCTAGGCCCCTTTTCCCCTCCAGTCATCCATACTTTTTGGTGGTAGAGTGAATAGGGGACATGTATCAGTGAAGAGAAAACACTTTTCACTACCTGACAAAGAGTTCTAAAGTCTCATGGTGCGTCAGCCCCTACCCTCAGATGTCTTATGCCGATGGAACTAACTTGCAGAATGTCTAACACAAAAGCAAAGATGCCTTGCAAATTCGCATGTGAGCATTGCACGAGCCTGGGATATTTGTAGCCGCAGTAATTGGTCTAAAAGTAAGATCTATATGTATGTCACGTGTGGAGATCGCGCAGCTCTGGGACTGGTGTCGAGACTTTACCCGATGCAAGGAGTGATTCCAAGTTCTCCACAACTTCTTCTAGCATTTTGTGGCGAGCGACTACTGAATGAGTTCCTGCGTGGGGTAGAAGCAAAGTGTTTACGGACTTCAGCAGCTTCGGGTGGATCTTAGGTTCGTTTTCGTAGACGTCGAGACCCACAGAACCAAGATGACCGCTTTCCAAGGCCTCAGCTAGCGCATCTTCATCAATTAGGGGACCACGACCAATGTTGACCAACACCGCCCCTTTCTTCACTTTCGAGAGAGTGTCGCGATTCATCAGATGACGAGTCTCCGAGTTCAACGGAATAATGAGCACAATCACATCACTTGTTCGAAGCAGCTCATCGAACGACACGTATGTGGCACCTTTCTCACGTTCAGGCGATGCCCTGTGGCGATTGTAATACTGGATCTTCGAGAAATTGAAGCAGCCAACAATCTTGTCACGCAGGAGCGACCCAATGCCACCAAGGCCGACTATACCCAGGGTTTTGTTGTCATATTCATCAGCGAGAGGGATGCCATCCAGAAACTTCCCTTCACGAAGGTTGCTGGCCATTTGACCAAAGTTTCGAAGGGCACCCAGTATAAGGTAAAGGCCCGTGTCGGCGGTGGATTGGCCGACGCCACGAGGTGTGTTTGAGGCTTGTATGTTCTTTTCGCGTAGGCGTGCCAAGTCGCCGAGATTATCGTAGCCTGCGCTGAAGTTGCAAATGGCCTTCACAGAGCTTGGGAGCCCCGCTACTACCTCGTCGCTTAGGCCGCCAACATTGCTGAAGCCATTGGAATTGATTAGCGCCAAGGGCTTGTGTTGGTTGCTCAATTCGATAAGTTCCTTGGACGTATGCGCTTCGGTGATATCTACCAACTCCAATCCGCGTCGCTGTGACCAGGCCAAGAGTGGTTCCAGGTTTTGGGGTAGCGATGGTTTGTGAATGAACACGCTTTTTGCTGTCATTGTTGTGAGGAGCGTATGTTTCACGATCATTCGCTTATAACGATCACCGAGCTATCGATAGGCCCAGCCGGCTCTGGCCAGGGGTATTTCGCGGGTAAGGGCAACATTATCCGGAGGGTATGCAGTGATCATTGATTAGCACTAGCGCCACGCATTCCGCATGAGTCTTAGACGAGAGTGGGATTCATTCCAAGCAATCGGTCACTGGTGACATTCGCTATAAGCCGACGTCTCGAAGGGGGACCCTGTACTGTTCTGATGATGTTGTGCTGTAATCGGCCTTTCTCGGCAGGGTACTCTTTCCATATATCCGCGCTATAACTTCTTATTAAGCCTGGACCTAGTATGGAAGTTTGTAATCATGCGTGCTGAGTCTGGTATGCATCAAGTCTAATAACGCGCACAGAACTATCCCCCTCCGCCACTCCTTATTTACCCAAGCCTCTAAAGCAGGCATATCAATAAACTTACGCACTCAGAGTGAAGTCGTCGTCACTTTAACGGGGAGCACGCCAGAAAATAGAATAAAGTAGTAAGGAAGTGAACTAGGTGCTAGCGATTGTCTGCGCCAATTCGCCTGCTCAGAAGCGAAAGCACGTTCCTGTATATTTAATTTACAAGTCCAGTTGATGCTCTTCCAGTTTAAAGTGACAAAAGCTTAGAGAGAGACCTGAGGCTAAACTAACTTTCAGCTACTGGGGCCACGCTGTGCGAAGCTGATGAGCCGACTACCCACCGTTGAAAGGTGTCACATGTAACGGTTTTCTGTCGGTTTCCTGTAGCTTTCGGCCTCATCGCGCGCGATGTCACTCGCAGGGTGCTAGGGTTTCGGCGGTTTAGGCCCGCTGATGCATACGATCCCGGGACATATTCGCCGCCGTACATTTAATTGCGCAGCGACCATTGTCGGCGAATATAGCGCAAAATGTGCTAATAAAATTTGTCGAATGTACACAAATTCTCGTTACTTTAAGATTGCCTCTCCTCCATCTCTTCTCCCGATCACAGCTCTGCTCCTATAAATCGGCTCAACTTGTCAGTTTGTGCACCGATTGAGGACGGTATGAACATCAATTACTGCGGGCGGCAATTGACTGGAGCCTCGCGTGGTAACGTCACTTCTGTGAATGCAGCAGTGTCCAGAATCCTCGCTAATGATCAATGGATCTGGCTGGACTCATCAGGCTCAACACAAGTCTCTGTGCGCGCAGCGTTTCATAATGCAGTCAGACATTTCGCACGCCTTTTTGAAGCCCTCACTGGTCCGGGGAATTTTGCAAACACAACCCGCGCGAAAATTTTGCTTAGTGCAATAATCTACAATCATGCGGCAGAGACCGCGTTGACTGACAACGCTGCTGGTGTGGCGTGCACCTTAAGGTCCAGAGAGGCACAGCACCACTGCTTCAGGCGACCAGCCTCGTCATCTGCGGGGACAGTAGATGCTGTGACCCGCAAGTTGGTCGAAGCCTTCTATGCTCTCTGCTTGGCCCCATCATCAGACTTAGCGCAGCGTTACTTTCTCAAACAGCAAGTTTTGGTCACACTGGCATTCTTGCGGAATGGTGTTGTCCCCAGCTCTTTGGTGAAAGACCTAAGAGTACCACAGTATGGCCGACAGATGCTAGCTTGTCCAGATTGCGGCCTCGCAGCGAAACAGGTGGGTTTTCTCGTCGCCAGACACGCCATCCTGCAAGCCACTTGCCTCCGGCGCACGACCCATCTGAACTGATGGCTAATTAAGGCGATACGGCTGTGTGTTTGACACGCTACGACACAGACAGACACAACGCACGTCGGTGGTGAATGGCTCGATTCATTATTTATTGCTCGAATACTTCGAGTGTTTTTGACTACCTAGGATCTGGGATCAGTTTGACCTTAGTCTACACGTATTTATTAGCTTTCCAGCAATCACACACCACAATCTGTATATGCTTTGCCAATGGGACTCTCGGATCTCTGTGTGAACAACTGGCGACGCCAAGACTCACTTGGACCAAGGATTGCTTGCGCACGGCGGCTAGCTTGTGGTTACTAGCCGACTATTTGCGGCGCCACTGCCGTAGCGTTGCAACCCTGAACAAAGGTTGACTGGTGAGATCTCTGGCACGAATCCAGTGCTCGTCTCCTGTTTCCCTTTGAGGAACGACCGAGCGCCATACTCAGGGCTCAGCCTCAGCCCATCCGCACGGCGATTTAGTTGCGCCGACGCCAAAACCTTATTCTGCCGAGATGTCGTCCCAGCTGTGTCAGCCGCATAGGCTTGGTCGTGAACGCGTCAGCAACGTTGAGCCAGGGTTAGTGAGTCCGAATCGATTCTTTCTTCCAAGCAAAATGGCATTGAACGAGGCAGAATTCCTAGCTTCCTATCCTCAAATAGCACCGGCATCGGCTGGCCCCGGTCATCCTGGTCACCTCGACAGCTCGCAGCAAAAGTCGCTCGAGCACATACGCAGTTTGGTCCATGCGCAAGGCTTCAAGGAGCGTACCGACGATGCCACGTTATTGCGCTTTCTGAGGGCGCGCAAGTTTGACGTTGCTAAGGCGCTGACGATGTACAGCGCCTGCGAGGAGTGGCGCAAGGAGTTCGGCACGAACACAATTCTGGAAGACTTTGACTATCCAGAGCGTGAAAAGGTGCTCGAGCTGTATCCGAAGTTCTACTATAAGATCGACTGCGAGGGTCGACCAGTCTACTATGAGCTGCTGGGCAAAGTCGACGTGCACAAGCTGATGAAAATCACCACCCACGAGCGCATGTTGAAGGAGATCGTGAGGGAGTACGAGGCGTTCATTCGCTACAGACTGCCGGCCGCGTCGCGCAAGGTGGGTCACCTCGTGGAGACGAGCTGCACGGTCCTCGACCTCAAGAACGTGAGCCTCAGCACGGCCCGAAATGTGTACTCATTCATCTCCGAAGCAGCTCATATTGGTCAGAACTACTACCCGGAGCGCATGGGCAAGTTCTACATTATCAACGCTCCGTGGGGCTTCTCAATGGTCTGGAGCTTCATCAAGTCCTTCCTGGACCCTGTGACCGCTGAGAAAATCCATATCTTGAACTACAAGTTCGAGAAGGAACTGCTCAAGCAGGTTCCCGCGGAAAACTTGCCCGTAGAGTTTGGTGGCAAGTCGAAGTGCAACGGGCCCCTGTGGCTTGCGGACGACGGGCCCTGGCAGGACCCGAAGTTCCAGGGCCCCGAGGCTCTCAGCAAGCAGAGCAAGGCGCCAGATGCCAAGGAGCCACTCGACAAGCTCATTGATCCGGTCGAAGGGGAGTTCAGAGACGCCCCACAATCATTGTCCACCTAGTATGTGCCTTCGAGCATGCATTGATGAGAGGCCAGTGTTGGCGTCCAGGTCTGTGGCGGCCGCGCACAACACAACACACTGGCAGGACCCCGCCATGACGGAAACGACGGTCGTTGTGTCAGACGTTGAGATTAGAACCTCCAAATAGAAGCTATAGCTACACCATAGGGCATCGTAATATATATATAAATTTCCAGATTTTGGACCTCGAAGCGCTGTGCAATCTGCTGCACGCTCTTGCGAGCTCAAAGACCAATACAAAAAAAAAAACTGAGGATAGGGCGGCGGAGTGCGCTGCGTCGCCGCCCCGGTTCGTTGATGTCTCGCATGCGTATGCGACTAATTGGCGTATGCAATAAGGTTACATCTTTCAGGCTCGCTCGCTATCGAGGGTACGGGCTCGCTCACCCTCTCCACGCCATCGCGTATAGTATGGCATGACGAACTTTAGGCCGTAAAGTACCACTAATGCAGTTTTGAGTCGAGCACAAAGCGAGCGCGAGATAGGAGTGGTTGGCGCGGCCTAAATTCGCCTGGAGACAGCTCCGGCCACTCCAGTTTAACGGAGCTCGACGAGGCCATTCAACGCACCAAATGCACGCTGGTGGCAATATGTCGTGATGGGTGTGGCACTCGCGGCCAAGGGCCAACGCGCGCGCGCCACAGGTCGGTGTCCAGCGCCACAGATCGTGGAACCTCTATATTTCGAACGACCTCGCAGAATCGCCACTGCACCAGCAGACCAAAGAGGCCGCGGCAACAGGGAAGGAAAAAGAGCAGAGCTCCACTGTAGCCTCAAATGTCCACCTCGGCGCGAAAGAGGCTCATGCGTGACTTCAAACGCATCCAGCAAGATCCAACCGCTGGCATTTCTGCGGTGCCGCTGGCCAACGACATCATGCGCTGGAACGCCGTCATAATAGGTCCAGAAAACACTCCCTTTGAAGATGGCACCTTCAAACTCGTTATACAATTTGATGAGCAGTACCCGACGAAGCCTCCCTCGGTGAAGTTCGTCTCAGACATGTTCCACCCAAACGTATACCAGAGCGGCGAGCTGTGCCTGGACATTCTTCAGAACAGATGGTCGCCAACCTTCGACGTGAGCACGATCCTCACCAGCATCCAGTCCCTGCTGAACGATCCTAATACCGCCTCTCCGGCCAACGCCGAGGCCGCGAACATGTTCAAGGACCACCGCAGCCAGTACTGCAAGCGCGTGAGGGAGACTGTTGAACGGAGCTGGGAGTCTTGAACCCATTTGAGAAAGCCCCGCGGGGCCTCACAACACCCAAAAACAAACAATCAATGGATATTTTCGATCTCGTCGGAATAAGACCTGCGCTATGTGCTGATTTGCTTCCGGTAGAGAGGCTTGAGCGGCCTTTGCATACGCGTCTTCATTTACTGCTTTTGTACATTAGAAAAGAGAACGCTATAATCACCCAAACAAGAGAATAGTCGCGCGGAACTACAGAGGGCTGCTGCGACTTACTTCGTTTCACCGGGCTTTTGATTGCTCGTCTGGTTCTGTACAAAGAGGATGAATCGAGGACGTTGTTGCTCCTTTGCCTCCAGGTCTTGTTCACGACACCGAACGCCCTGACTGCTGAACTTAAAAAGCTATTTCTATATATAGGTACATCGTAGCCGCATCTCTTAGCTCAAAGTTGTTGAGCACCGATAGACCCGCTCAAAGAACTATCGGTCTTTGGAGAAGAGTTCAGCGTAAATGACTGCGTCACCTAGTCGAGGCGGGACTGCCTTGCAGCACAGGCGTCCCGGAAATCTCATTGAATCAAGAGACTGCATCTGTCACACTGCCTACCCAGGCACGCTGCATAAGGGTGCGTGCTCGAGGTACCCTACTACCATATACCGTCAGTGAATTTCGCGGCTCGCTCGTCGACGCGCGAGGTGCGCCTTTCAAAAAACTGCCTGCCGCGAGCCCTTATGCAGTTTGATGTGGTGGCCCGCTGCTCAAAAAGCAAGGCGCGCGCATCGGTGTTGAGGCTGCCTCACGGGCCGGTCGCCGCGCCGGTCTTCATGCCTGTCGGCACGCAGGCGTCTCTTAAGGGCCTCACCCCCCAGCAGCTGCGAGACGAACTCCACTGCGACCTGTTCTTGAACAACACATACCACCTGGGATTGCGGCCCGGCCAGGAGACGCTCGATACCGTGGGCGGAGCCCACGCGTTGCAGCACTGGGACAGAAATATTCTCACAGACTCTGGCGGCTTTCAGATGGTCTCGCTGCTCAAACTGGCGACCATCACCGAGCGCGGGGTCGAGTTCTTGAGCCCGCATGATAACTCGCCGATGCTGCTGACGCCCGAGCACTCCATGTCACTCCAAAACAGCATAGGCAGCGACATCATGATGCAGCTCGACGACGTAGTGCACACAATGACGACCGGGCCTCGCGTGGAGGAAGCTATGTGGCGCTCGATCCGCTGGCTAGATCGGTGCATCAAGGCCCACAAACGGCCCGAGTCGCAGCACCTGTTCGCGATCATCCAGGGCGGGCTAGATCTCGAGCTGCGCCGGCGCTGCTGCGAGGAAATGGTCAAGAGAAATACCCCTGGCATTGCCATCGGCGGATTGTCCGGTGGCGAGGACAAGGCCAGCTACTGCAGAGTTGTCTCTGCCTGCACAGACGTGTTGCCGCCGACGAAACCTCGATACTGCATGGGGGTCGGCTACGCAGACGACCTCGTGGTCAGCGTGGCTCTGGGCGCAGATATGTTCGACTGCGTCTATCCGACAAGGACGGCTCGCTTCGGCACCGCTATAACCGCGCGCGGCCTCCTCAATCTCAGAAACTCGAAATTTCGCGACGACGAGGGCCCAATCGAGCCCGGCTGTGGATGTCCGGTCTGCTCGAAAATGAAGATCAGCAGAGCCTATATTCATCTCGCCATCACCAGAGACACAGTGCCTGCCCATCTCCTCACAATGCACAACACCTATTACCAGCTCAACCTAATGCGGACCATGCGTGAGAGCATCATAGAGGATCGCTTCGGTGAGTTCGTCCAAAATTTCTTCCTCACTAAGTACGAGCACCGCTCTAATATACCCGAGTGGGCTATTAAAGCGCTTGCGGGCGTTAATATCCAGCTGTAAATGGCACACGCCCCAAGGAACTAATAGAGGAGACAAAAACTAATTATGCTTTGCTCAGCAATCGAATCTCAGCGTAACGTATGTTTCCCTTGGAACTCCAACTTTATCGCCCTGCGAGTGCACATACAAGTTGCCTCATCCTTAGAGTACTCTCCCTTTAGAGAAGGTCGCACCTCGTGTGGTTGCGTAGCGTGAAGCTCAAACGACAAAATGAGCCGGGCCGAGCTGGAACTGTAATAGACGATATGTACAATATGCTAAAAAATGGGAACCAACTTAATTCTTTGCGCTCGTTGCCCTGCAATGCTCTGCTCTGCTCTGCTCTGCATTGCTCTACTCTAAATTTTTCGGGCAAGCTTGCAACTCTCTGACCAAGCCAGAACGCGCCGGAGCCTTAGACACGGGCGCCAACGAGTTCTCTCATTAAATGCTCATCTACGTAATGTACAGTGTCTACATCTGAATGCGACGCACGTTTTCGGTGACGGTGGCAGTGCGCGACGCCAGATCTTCGAGAACGGCGAGTGTTTTTTCCGCGGCGCGCAGATGGTGCTCAAACTCGTCACGCTGGCGGGTCCTGCTTTCGAGCTGGGTCTGGAAGGCGGCGCGTACGTCCTGAGCCGGGTATTTGAGCACCTTCCGAGACTCTGAGGAGATGCGCTCGGCGTTGCTGCGCACGTATCCCATTTCGTCGATCTCGAACGCGATCTTTCGGGCCAGCTTGCGCGGGATAGTTCGCGGTAGCTCGTAGATCACCCACGCGCCCAGAGCAATGGCAGCTACAAATGCGGCGGGGACGAGCAGCTTCCGGGAGCCGAAGATCGCGGGGACCTTGCCGATGAACGAGATGCCTGCTACCGCGTTGGAAGTGAAGGCACCCTGGTAGATGGATAGAGCCGTGACCGCGCCGCCGACGGCTGAGCTGACGGAAGCGTTCGAGGCGGCAGTGGAGACCAGTGCGCGCTTCGAAGAGGCCAGAACCGGGAGCGGCCGCTCGAGAAGGCCTCCCAGGTCCATGATATCCGCGAAGCCGAAGTCGGCATTGATGACCTTGCTCAAGTTGTCTTTTCGCCGGCTGAACATGGCGCTCTTGTTGAATACCTTCATGAAGGCGGGTTGCTCACCCACATGCAAAACGCCGAGCTGCTTGATGCCATCCACAGCCGAGGCCGTGGCGCCTCTGGCCTGCTCTTCGCACTCCTCAACCGCGGATTGGACTTGCTCGACCAGCGCATTGCGCGTCTGGGCGGCATACTCAAAGACGTGCCACAGTCCTGGCCACTCGATTGCTTGGCTGTCTCCGATCGTCGACACTCTTGCCGTCAGGTACTCTTCCACGTCGGCAAACAAGGACTGGCAAAGCCTTTCGACATCGCGGTCCACTTGCTCCGTGACGTGCGCGTACTCCTTCATGCTAGAGTCGATTTCGGGCGACAGTTCACTCAGCTTCTCACCGAAGTCGTCGATTTCGCGCTCTGCCTGCGCCTTGTTTTCGGCGGCGAGAACCGCCAGGTCGCTGAGCAGGTTTCGGAGGTAGGTGCGCGCGGGCTGCAGCTTCGACTCGCTGCGCTTGTCCAGAACAAAGTTCCGCAGGCTAGACTCCAGCGCGTCCAGCGCGGAGTCTCTGGGGCCCTGTCCGGGCTCTCCGGGATCGTCGGGGCCGGAACCATCGGGCTGGGGCGCGTCGGAGGAGACGAAATGTACAAAGTCCGAGGCGCCCTTGTGGGTCTCCGGCGCGAGCTGGGCAACCTGGTCGAGGACGCGCTGCTGGCAACGCTCCTTGTCTTTGATGCGGTCGAAGCTGTTGACAGCTATGAACAGTAGCGACTTCTCGCGAGCTGTGTCCGACACGAACTCTTTGGCACTCTGCGTGAAGTGGTTCTCAGCACTCACAACGAAAATGACCAGATCGATCTCCTCCTGGCGGCCAAACAGCTCGGTAGTAGTAATGGCCGATACGTTCAGCCCCGGCGCGTCGATCAGACAGATGTCCACAACGCCGTTGTTGAGCAGCGACTGCGAGGACGGTCTGGGGTCTTTGAGATAGATCACGAGCAGTTTGTAGGCGTCGGACCTGTGGACGAGCCGGTCGAGCTCGTCGATGCTGAAGACGTCGTAGCTTTTGCGGTCGTCGCGATCGTACATCGCGCCCGACGAAGAATGCCTCAGCGCGTGGACCTCCTCCACCCCGTGGTTCTTGCTGTAGTCCACGACCTCGCAGAACACATCGGTGCAGGGCTGCTGGTCAATGGGCAGGACGGCCCGTCGCAGCAACGCGTTGCACAGGCTCGACTTGCCGGCGTTCAGATCCCCGGTAACGAGGACGCGCGACGCCGTGTCCTCGAGACGCACCAGCAGGCGGCGCGCGTGCTTCACGACCTGTTTGAGCCGCGACTCCACCAGGCTCGGCGCGGGTGTCGTCGAGGCGTGCACCGACGAGCCGCCGGCGCCGAGGCGCACGTCGACGTCGAGCACGCTCAGGTTTGGGGGCAGCACCGACAGCGCCGACTCACCATTGAGGGTGATCACACGCGCGATGATGTCAATCGTCTCGCTCAGGTAGTCGGACAGCTGCTGGCGCATGGTCTGGAAACGGAGCTGGTGCACATGCGCGTCGATCTGCGCGCGCGAGCCCGCGGACAGCGAGCGGTGGTGGTTTCTGGGTCCGGCGGCACTGGCGGCCGCAGGCTCAGACTTCAGGAATGCGAGCAGGCCGTCTTGAGCAACCGCATCGGGCTTGAGCGCAGGAGTTTCCGCCGAGCCTTTGTCTCCGTTCTGAGACGGAAGGTCCGTCGGATCCGGGCTCCGTCGCAAATTGTCGCCCGTAGAGCTGCTTCCAGGGGCGGCCATGGTTCTTGCTAAACACTAGGCCAGTTCTGGGGGG
Source organism: Starmerella riodocensis (assembly GCA_004124955.1). NCBI lineage: Eukaryota > Fungi > Ascomycota > Dipodascomycetes > Dipodascales > Trichomonascaceae > Starmerella > Starmerella riodocensis. Next base: position 85,888 of record NRDT01000007.1, read on the forward strand.
CAGCTGACGGCGTCCGTGTCTGTCAATTCTCACTGGGCAGCTGCTCTTGCCTTCAGGCGTGCCTTCAGGCGAAGTTTGGGCGTGCCGCTGCTCCAACTACTACGCTGAGAGCAGCCGTATGGGCCCGTTGGGAGGCGACGACCTAACCCTGGAGGCTCGACGGCGGGAGCCGGGCTGCCAAGTATAGAGTTCAGGCTCAGTTGTTCGAGGACAGCAGCAGCCCGCTGTCCAACTTGTACGCTACCTAAATGGCGACAGTTCGTACCGGGATCGTGCAGGAGAAAATTGACCTGCAGGAGCTTCATGACTGGGCAAAGACACCCGGGTCCGGCGCCATCGTCACGTTCAGCGGCATCACGCGAGACAACTTCGACGGCCGCCGTGTGGCCATGCTCAGCTACGACTGTTACGTCCCCCGAGCCGAATTGACGCTCAAAGAAATTGCGGAGAGCGCTCTCTCGTACCGGCCTGGAGTCAACAAGGTGGCCGTAGTCCACCGCATCGGCCCCGTCCCGCTGAGCGACGAGAGCGTGTGGATTGTCGTCTCGTCAGCCCACCGCAAAGAGGGCTGGCAAACCGCAGAATGGATTTTGGAGGAGGTCAAGGCGAAAACCGAGATCTGGAAGCGCGAGGTCTACGTCGACAACACGTCGCAATGGGTCCTGTGCAACCATGCGCACGGCAACGGAGACGACCATCACGATCAGCACCACCACCACCATCACCACGGCCACTCCCACGGCCACCATTCTCACAAGGAAACGCATAATGGTCACAATACGGGCCCTCAGACGGACCCGGACGAGGGCCACCAGAACGAAACCCACAAAAGTCATCATAAGAACCATGACAAGGACCACCACGACGGCCACCACAATAATCACCACAACAACCACCACAACAGCAATCACAACAGCCACCACAACAGCCATCACAACAGCCACCACAACAACCACCACAACAACCACCACCACAATGGCCATCATCACGGGCACGACGTATTTGATCACCACGCGGGTCACTTCGACGGTTTCTGGTAGCTGTTCTAGATGCCAACAAGCATAACTAATTCTAGCTCGATCTGAAGCGCAAGAGGCCGGCTCCGCCTCTCGTTGCATAGCCAGAGCACTCGACAGGGCTCGCGGCTTGCTCTGCATACAGATATGTTCATGGTCATTTCTAAATAAGTAAAATGTCGAGGCAAAGATAGTCTAGAGTGTCATCAAAAGCGGAGCAGAAGCTCCTCGTGTCATTAGGAATATTATGAGTGGCGGAGAGGCGTGGAGAGCACTGTTTGGGCTCTCGCGCGCATCGTTGCGCCAGCGGTCGTGAGAATAGGTGGAGGACCGGCAACACCGTGCGGCGGGGGCGACGCTCCCTAAAACCAGCCCTCCTTGTCGTTATAGGCTTTCGCCCGTTGGTGCACACGCACCACGTAGTTGATGTACGAAGGTGAGTCGTTGATCGTGTCTTCCACCATGAGCTGACGCAACTGGTATTCGGCACCGTCGAGCTTCTGACGGACGATCTGCACGGGGAGCCAGCTGCGGTCGACCCGGAGCGCGAGCTCTCCGCACAGTCTCCGGGCTTCCTTGCTAGCGTCAGTGTCCAGAACTGGGAGCTCGTCGAGCCATGGGCTTACCTTCTCGAGCGCCCGGACTCCGAACAGCTTCTCTAGCGTGTTCGGCGAGACGCCTTCGCCCAACCAGATGTAGAACTGCTGCCCGTCGAACACGAGGAACGCGCGGCTTCCCAGCAGAAGATCCTGGAACCGAGCGCGCACCATCGGGCGCTCGTCCGCCGAGATGGTGCCGATGTCGTATATGCGGGGATACAGTGCCACGGCCAGCTGGTCGACCGTAGCCTCTCTCAGATACACGGCGTTTACAGCCCGCGCGTCCGAGCTGAATGCGCGCGAGCCCAGCGAGATCGTCTTTGTGAGGGAGAGACCCATCATGAGCAGCTGGCGCAGGTTGGTCGGCATGAGGAGCTGCGATAGCGGCATTCCCTGGCCGGCGTGGCGCCGGACCGCGCCGAAAATACTCTCGATTTTGGTCATGACAGCCGCGCGCAGCTCCAGGGTCGAGTGCTTCCCCATCTGGTCCACCGTCTGCCGAACAATCGTCGCCAGAACCACGTCAGCGTGTACGAACTTGACCAGGGACTTGAACTTGGACGTCACGCCGGTCAGAAGATTGCACACGCGGATTCGCTTCTCGCCATTGGGCGCTGTATAGAGGACTGCTGCCTGGAAGTGTGCGTCGAGCTTGGGGTCGAGCTGGCCGTCGAAGCTGGCCGTTGCCACGATCGTGGAGTCGGAATCGAGGAACGAGCCCACACCATCTCCGGCCCCGCACATCTTGTCGATCTGCAGACCAGTGGAGGTCCTTATTTTCAGTGATGTGTTACGTGCTTGCATTGGCGCAGACACAATCGAAAGCAGGTCGCCCATGACCCTTCGAGAATCGCGGTCCGCCACAAACCTAGGATAGTAGAAGAACCTCCCGCCGCTCTCGGTGGCCAGACGTTCAACGTTGGCGACGTCTATGTAGCCCGAGGTGGGAATGGCCAGCAGGTCGCAACCCCATCCGTGTTGGCCGAGCTTCCGAGCAAGATCCTTGTAGAATGAGGCGGAGGGCTCAAACAGCTCCTTGTGAACAGGTAACTCTGGAGAGGTGACGCCGGCAATAGCCTGGTCTCTCACCATCAGCTTGGAAGGCCCCACGGACGGCAAGCCGCTGAAAACCGTCGTGACACGACCGCCATGCAATGCGTTAGGCTGTTCCAGAACCGTCTGCAGAGCGGTTCCCAAGCAGGAATTGCGGTCCGACGTGTCCTTGAAAAATTCAGGGAGGTTCTCCAGCATCTTGACAAGATCATCCCGTTTGGCTACTGGGTCCATGTACACGTCGGGAGGCACAACAGGGGCCGATGCAGAACTCACGAGCATCTGAGTACGGCCGAACGCGTCTAGCCGGAAGTAGTTGACGTGGGAGTCGAACGTCATGATCGCAATGCGGTCGTGTTTACCGAGGAACGGCAAGGCCGCGATGACGCTGTCCGCAAAAAGCTTGACAATGTGCTTCTGCACAGCATCCTTGCTGCACTCGCAACAGAAGACGCGGCGGAACTCCAGCGGCACATGGCTACCATAAACAGAAGGTTTCTCCGGAGCCTCCAGGGTTGTTGTCGAAGCGTAGCTGCTTTGGAGCTGAGACACCGCGGCACCATCCCCTTGACCATCCCCTTGCCCCTGACTGTCGTCACTGCCCTTCCGTGCGTCGCTAGACGCAGGCACAACCACAAAATCGTATGTCCCGAACGCCAGTTCCGGCCGCTCCTCCCAGTCAAGCCTGCGGCCGTCCGGGCCCGTGGGCTGGTAGTAGTCGTGTGGGGTCTCATTGACGAACCCGCATAGGTTGCAAACGAACTTCGAGCCCCCATTGACAAAGCGCATGCTCGGGTTCATGTACGCGCGGCACCGGTGGCATCGCGGAGGCATGTCTTCGCCTTGCCACTGCGAGAAGTCGGCCAGGGGCACTTCTGCCTCTGCAAACGGCCGCAAGTAAAGGGAAAGAGGCAGCTGCGACAGCTTCCGCAGTTTTTCCGTGTATGGCACATTGTATAGGGAGCAGCGGAAGAAATCCGGCCCGCTAACACCCTGGTCAACTACTGTGTACTGGCAGTCCGCAGGCGGAGGGCACGTATCTTGAAACGTGCGGAAAAGGCCCTCATTGGCCTCGTCGACGACGGCCTGTGCCAGCTCGCGTTCCTCCGGAATCTCCGGGACAGGCTCGCGCGAGTTCCCACCAAGCCCGAGCGTATCAGGAACCTGCGGGCCGGGGATCCTGTCAATGAGCTTTGCGCCTGTGCCTCGCTTGACCTGCAGCGAGGCAAGACGCTCGCTCACCTTGAGGTCGTCCGCTGTCGGCGACGGCTGGGGAGCATCCGGCACCTTCCATTCGCCAAAGATATCGGGAGGCACCCAATCGCGCTGCGGCTTCGGCTCGGGCTTGCTGAGGTCGTGGTACGCATGCTTGTTTTGGCGCCTCATCGCCGCCGTTGGTATGAGGAGAGCCTAAAGGGGCGTCACGTGTAGGGGCACAGATCTGGTAAGGGAGCCGAGGTTTTCATATGTATATTTATCGGAACGAGATCAAAACCGCGGGAGGGCGCGCTCGTCCGATGCCGGCCCTAAGTTCGGTTTGAAATTTTTTTGTTAGTTTAGTTTCCAAGCTCACGACGGCTGTGACGCTCAGGTGTCTATTGCTGAGCTAGCGGTCTGCAATGCCTTCGTGCTGGCCGTGAGGCTCAGTCAGCGCGCACGGTATCTGCAGCGAGGTCGTCCGGAAAGTCTGTTCAATGGTGAGCGTGCAGGGTGCCTTGTTTACAGAGAGATTGCTATCTACGAGATTGCTACCTACGAGAGTTCCGGAGCTGAAATTGAAACGTGTGGCGAGACGTTGCTCATAGCTTCATTAGACGCGGACAATTTAGTTTCTCTGCAACTAGAAATTGGATTTAGTTTAAAGGCCTTCGAAAAGATAAAATACACAGTCTCAGGATGAGCAGTCTGCCTGGACAACTTTGGTATGTGCACAATGATTAGACTCTGAGCTCGCCTCGCCACTGCGCGGCGCGTGAGAAAGGCGCTCTGCAGATCAGAGAGTGCCTCGAGGTTAGGCACCACGACGCGTTAAGGCCCTCGCCCTGGTGATGGACTTCGCTTTATGGGTGTCACCGGCCTCCTGAGGCTGCTGCAACCGTATTCAGAGCCGAAAGCAGCATCCAATTACGCTGGTAGAACGCTGGGAGTTGACGGTTACGCCTGGCTTCATCGCGCGGCCGCTAGCTGTGCGGAAGACCTCTCAAGGGGGCTGCCCTCACCGCGTCTGGTGCAGAGTATAGACAACCGCGTACGCGTTTATGAGCAGCACGGTGTGAGCCTCTACTTCGTATTTGACGGGAGCAGCCTGGCTATGAAACAACGCGTCGAGGAGCAGCGGCGCCGCTCGCGCGACGCCGCAAGGGCCGCCCACACATCATCGTCGTCCTTCTCCCACAGCAAGGCGTTGCGCAGCATCGACATCACGGCCTCGCATGCCGCCATGGTGATCGCGTACCTCAAAACGCGCGGGATCAAGTATGTAGTGGCCCCCTTCGAAGCGGACGCGCAGCTTGTGTATCTCGAGCAACAAGGCCTTGTGGACGCGATCCTCAGCGAGGACAGCGATCTGCTCGTGTTCGGCGCCAAGACGCTGCTCACGAAGAGCGACTCTAAAACAGGGAGCTGCATCGAGATCTGCAGCGACCGCATACCGCATCCGCTGAACGATCTGCGCTGCTTGCGCGCATTGGCCATCATATCCGGCTGCGATTACTCGCCCGGCGTGCCCGGCCTCGGGCCCGTGAAGACCCGGCCGCTTCTGAAGAAGTATGCCGGGAGTTTAGATCTCATTGTCGCGGACCTCGTGGCCAACTCACGCGTGGAGCCCGACTTCCTGGAGCTCGCCCGCAAAGCCGACCTGGCTTTCCAGTTCCAGCGCGTGTGGAACCCGTCGAAATGCTCGCTCACAACGCTGAACGAGCCCAGCGACCACGAGGCGCAGCAGCTCACCGACCACATCATAGGGGCGCAGCTCAGTCGAGCCGTGGCTCACCGCATCGCCGTCGGGGTGCTGGACCCGGCCGACCAATCCACGGAGCTGGTGGTGCACCCTATGATCGCCCAGTTTGTGAACACAAAGCGGCCCGTCAAGCTGCCGCGGCCCAGTATATACGCGACGCCCCTTGGCGTCTCAAAATCAATCAACCGCAGGCTCACGCCGGTGTCTGCTTCCGTCACCAGGGATGGCTCCACCGCGTCAATCTCGCATTTCTTCAAGTCCGCGCCCGCGGCTCGTGGCCTCAGTCGTGGCACGCAATGCACCACCACCACCAGCCCGAGCCCGCGGAAGGCTGGCACTGCCGGCGGCCTGAAAATTGTCGATACTGACCCAGACAAGGAGAACCGCGGCGCCCTTCTCTCTCCACGCTCCAGCCTCGGCCCGAAAGATGCAATGGACTCGCCAGCGGCGCTGAGGTACACTACCCCCCTAAAAAGCGAAGTGACAGCGGTTTACGACCCGGCCCCTCCGCTACCGGCCATACAAACTCCAGAGGCTAGCATCGTTGCCAACAAGCGCGCTGGCGCCGAATCGAGCTGGCGCAGCCCGTTCAGATCAGACACCATGGAGGACTCCCCGCTGCGCGCACGCGCGCCGGCGTCCACACACGACACGACGACTTCGGCTGCTAAACTAGATCTGACGTGGCCGCGCCTGAGACAGGGGAGCGACGACAGCGCTGTGATCAAGGTAAATACCCATTCGCGGGGCGCCAGCGCCAGCACCGCGAGCTCCGCGCTATGCGAGACTGACTCAACGGCGGAGGGTCTTCGCAGCCAACGACTGCTCAGCAAACTTGCCACAATCCGTCAATTTGCATACAAGCCAGAGCCCGCGCAGTCATTGTAAACTAATACTTAACGTAACAAAGACTTTTTAGACCGGAAGCGATGTCTGAGGCGAGTCTCTCGAGGCCGGACTGGACGGATCAAGCAAATTGGTCATTATATTCTATGAAACCAGTTCCTACATTTATAGACTTGAGGCTACTCTTTTTACATTTTGTGTTGGCGTCGTCATAGCACGCGTCCGAGGCTGCTCTCGCTTATGTGTTGCTGCGTCGGCTTCTTCAGTCTGAACCCGCCAGAGCTAATCTCGCCCAAGAGAGCGTTTCCCAAACCAGCGGGAGCGCTCGAGCCGTCTCCCGAGGGAGCGGCGAAATTAGCCGGTGGTGGCGGTGCGTTGGGAGGCGGCGGCGGCGGAGGAGGAGGAGCTGCCGCGCCCGCAAACGAAGGGGGCGCGCCGGCCGGCGGTGGTGGGGGCGGAGCGGCGGGGGCATCCGAAAACTCGAAACCGTCGCCTGCTTGCGAGCTGTACCCATTCGAGGCCGGGACTGGCGCGTACGCCTCTGGCGCAGGAGGCGCCGGTGGTGGTGCCGGCGGCGCCGGTGGTGCGGCAGGCGGCGCCGGAGGCGCGGCGGGGGGCGCGGCCGGCGGAGCCGGAGGAGCCTGGAACGGGGGCGCTACCGCAGGTGGCTCCTGGTATTGATACTGTTCGTTGTGGCTCTCTGCCGCAGGTGCCTCGCCGCCTCCGTAGCTCACGGCATTATTATACGCGCTCGGCTCTTGCGCATACTGATCTGCACGAGGCTGTCCCGCCTGGTCGTAATACTGAGCGTAAGCGTCCTGCTGCGCGGACGCCGCTGCTTGAGCGTGGTCGTCCTGCGGCTGGTGCTGCTGATCATAGTGCTGCGAGCCTTGCTGAGCTTCGTGTGACTGGTGATCGTACTCCGTTGTTTGGCCCGCGGAGCCCTGATAGTCATAATTTTGCTGAGACTCGGCTGCCTGCGCGTAGTTCTGCTGCTCGTAGCTTTGCTCGTAGCCCTGCTGCGGCTGGCTCTGTTGAGCCGCATACGGATCGTGAGCGTAGCCTGGCTGGGCGTCAGAGGACTCCTGGGCTTGCCCGTACTGGCTCTGCTGAAGGTCATACTGCTGCGCATCGTACTGCTGCGCGTCGTACTGCTGCGCGTCGTGCTGCTGAGCATTGTACTGCTGCTGGGAGTCGGGCTGCTGCTGAGCGTCGTACGGCTGGGCCGCTTCCTGGGGCTGCTGGGTTCCGTACGTCTGCGTGCCATCGTAGGGCTGCTGAGCATAGGCCTGTTCCGGCTGTGCGGCGCTCTGGCCCCACTGGCCCTGCTGGGCTTCGTGTGGCTGTTCCTGTGATTGGGGAACCTGGGCAGACTGATAGTTCGTCGCGGAGCTATCGAATCCGCTCTGCGACGCGCCGTCCTGAGCCGAGTAGCCCTGAGCGTTTTGCTGGACATACTGCTGCGCGTACTGCTCATCGTACTGTTGAGTGTGCTGCTGCGGCTGCGACGCCTCCGCGGGTGCGGCATACGAAGCAGGTGCTTGCTGCTGGGCCGGGGCTTCCGCGCTGTAGCCAGGTGCAGCGGACGGTACAGGCACGGGAGCCGGCACCGTGGGAGGCGCCGGAGGAGCCTGAGTAGCCGGAGGAGCCGGGGGGGGCGGAGGCTGTCCCGAGGGCACTTCGGCCGGAGGTGCGCCGCTGGTCGCCGCGGCGGCGTCAGTGGCGGGTGCTGGCGAAGCAGCGTCTTTCGCGTCGGGCGGGCGCTGCGGGCCCATCGTTCCAAACAGTAATGACGCAAGTTGCTGAGCGGTCGCGCCCCCTCTCGGTCCAGACTCGTCCTCCTCATCCTCGTCCTCGCTCGCGTCAGATCCCCAGTCGTCCTCCTTGCTCGAAGCGGCTGGCGGTTGCGGCCGGTGGAAGGGGTTAAAATTGCTCTTGGGCGGCTGAGAGGCGGGCGGCTGAGAGGCAGGCGGCTGGGAGGCAGGCGCCTGTGCAGCAGGCGCCGCGGGTGCGCGTGGCGCACTCGGCGCCGCAGCAGGGGTGCTAACAGGCGCGACGGGAGGCGGCTGTGAGGGTGCAGCCGACGCCGGCGGTTGCGACACCTGTGGTGCTGCGGGCGGTTCCTTGGCCGCTGGCGGCTGTGAGGGCAGCCACGAGGGACGCTTGGCCGTTGGCTCGGCCGGTGCCGAGGCCGCAGGCTGTGAGGCCTGGCTCGAGCCGGACTGTGCCGAGTTGGGTCGCCACGTCTGGGTCTCCACAGGCTTTGCGTCTCCCCAGTCGTCGTCGTCGTCGTCAGAGTGGTTGTTCTGGGACAGGCTTGCCCGCTGCTTCAGTTTTTCGCGCTCAGCAAGCAGACTTGCCTTGCGCTTCTCGCGGGCCTCCTGCTTGGCTTTCGCTGCAGCCTCGCGCTCCGCGATCCGCTTGCGCTCGGCGTCCAGCTCGGCCCGCAGCTGCCGCTCCTCCTCGTCGATGTCGTCGTCATCGCTTTCATCAGCGCGCGCCTGGGCATCGACCCTATGCTTCTGCGCGAGCGCACTCGTCGCGCTCTGCTGCGATCCAGCAGCAGGCGACGACCTCGACAGGGCTGGCGAAGCATGCGTCTTCTGCTGTGGCTGCGTCGGCTGCAGCTGCGCCTGCGGCGGCTGCGGCTGTGGCGGCTGTGGCTGCGGGCTGCGCTGCGAACTGACAGCGGGACTAGTCGCGCCTTGGTGAGCGGAGGACGACTTGCTGCTGCTGTCCTGCGCCGGCTCGTCGCTGTGCGCAGCGGACGGCTCCGAGCGCCGCCGGTCACCGATCGTGATTCCGGCCTTTGCAAACTTCTCTTGAGTTCGGCGCTGGGCTTCGGCCCTGATCCGCGCGATGCGCTCAGCCGTTGTCTCTTTCTTGCCCCCGCTAAAGGCAGTGCCAGCTGATGGCGCAGCCTTCTGGCGCTGGCTGCTTTCCGGCTGGGGCGAGTTGACGGTGGATCCCGAGCGCGAGCGTGATGGTGTCGCGAGTGGCGACCTCCCCAGGGACGGCGTGGACCTCGCCGAGGCGGCGCGCGATCCCGTCCGGGCTGGGGTATTGCGAATGTCCAGGATGAAGTCCTTTACCTCTGGCTCAACTCCGATGGCTTCCTCCCAGCGGCGTCGTTCGCGGTCGAGCTTGGGGTCACCCTTCAGTTGGTTGCGAAGGTCGGCCTCAAGGCCCTTCAGCGTCTTCTCGAGCGCGCGGAGGGACGACTCGTTGCTGGACGAGTTTGTCTGCGCCTGCTGCTTCGCCTGCTCGAGCTGCCTCTCGAACTCTTCCAACGCGTCAGAGTCCGAGTTCGCCGAGGATTTCCCGGTGATGGCGGCCATGCGTGCGCGCAGCTCAGCCTTCCGCTTCGCCGCTGCGCGGTCGGAGTCGGTGACAGCGCCGTTGGGCCCCGTGCCGTGGATCTTGGCGTTCGGATGCTCCTTTTCAAACCTCTTCTGCATGACCTCCAGCTTGGTCTTGCCAATGCTGTCCTCCACCCCGCGGATGTCATTAATGAGCGGCGCGAGCTCTCTGCTCATGTCCTGCAGCTGGGACAGCAGATCGTTCTTCTCCTTGTCCTGGCCAGCTCCGCCGGCATCGGCCAGGTCCTGCTGCGCAGACCTTATGCGGCGCTTGAGGTCGGAGATCGCCTGCGCGTTCTGGGAGTCGAGCGCCTTGTTGGCGCGCGAGCTCTCTTCATCCTCCACATCGGCGGCCTCGAGCAGAATGCGCTTCTCCTTAACCTGCTTCTCGAGCGCCTTCAGGCCGCTGGCTGCTTGAGATGATAGGTTGCTGCTGCTGCCGCTGTGGCTGCCGCTGCCGCCACCGCCGCCGCTGCCGAACGAGCTTCGCGAAGCCGCGCCGGTCGACGAAGGGGCTAGCGGCTTCACTTGCCCGATGGAGCGATGCCTGGAGGCCGACTTGTAGGCCCCCAGGTCACTGTCATCGTTCTTGAACACGGACGCGTCCTTCGTCGAGAGTTGCGGTGCAGGCTTGCTTGCGCTCGAAAGGGTCTTCGAGTCCCTCAGGAACTTCTTCATCTTCTCGACAGACTCGTCCAGAGTGTGTTGCTTCTGCTGCTGCTGTTGCTGCTGCTGTGACTGCTGCGACTGCTGATGCGAAGGGGGGATGAGCTCAGGGGGCAGCCTCTTCGGGATGTCCTGCCCGTTCAGCTTGCGGTAGATCAGATGCATGGCCACCGAGAACTCGTCCCTGTTGAGCTTGCCTCGATTCTGGCGGTCGCACAGCGTCCATATCGCCTCGAGGTCCCGGTTTGCGAGGCCGCTCTTGCCGAAGATAGCGATCGCCGTGGATCCGTCGACAAACCCCTCTCTGCGCTTATCCCACTGCGCGAAGATTCCGTCGTATGTCTGCTTTTCCTGCTTGGACATCCCGTAGCCTGAGGAGAGCTGGACGTTGTTGCTGGCCTGCTGCAGCTGCTGCTGCATCGCGAACGCCTGGGAGCCCGTGGCCTGCGGCGTGAACTGCGTCTGGAAAGAGTCAAGACCGGGCGTCACGGCGTTGGAGAAGCCCCACTGGCCGGGCTTGCCCGTGGGCATGGCCTGGAGGGGCTGCATGCCCGTGGACTGCGGCTGCAGCCCGAAGCCCGTGGACTGTGGCTGCAGGCCGCCAAAGCCCGTGGTCTGCGCCTGCAGGCCGCCGAAGCCCGTGGACTGCGGCAGGAACCCGGTCGATTGGGACCGGAGGGGCATGCTGCCCGTGGTCTGCGGGACGAGCCCCCCGCCGAGCCCGCCGGTGACCTGCGGCTGGAGCCCCATACTCGTGCTCTGCGCTCGTAGCATCATGCCCGTGGACTGCGGCTGCAGGCCCTGCTGCAAGCCGGTCGTCTGCGGCTGGACGAACGTGCCCGTCGTCTGCGGCTGGAGACCCGTGAACTGGTTCTGGAGCCTGAGGCCCGAGGAGAGGCCGCCGAAGCCCGTGGACTGCGGCTGGAGGCCCGTCGTCTGGGCCTGGAGCTGTGTCTGCATCGGCGCCTGGAAGCCTGTGGACTGAGCCTGCAGCATGCCTGTGGTCTGGGGCTGCAGCTGCGGCTGCGCGAAGCTGCTTTGGAACCCCGTCGTCTGGGGCTGCACGAACCCGGTCGTCTGGGGCCGGAAGCCCGTCGACTGGGGCTGCAGGGCGCTGGCGAAGCCCGTCTGCATGGGCGCCTGGCCCGCGCCCGCCAGCGCGCCGCCCGCGTACGGCAGGCCCGTGGCCTGCGGCAGAAAGCCGGTCGCCTGGGGCTGCATGCCAAACCCGCCCGGCTGCTGCATCATGCCCGTGGCCTGGGGCGCCTGCTGGAACGCGTTCTGCGCGGAGGCCTGGCTCTTCCGGGCCGAGTCGAACGCGCTGTGCGGGGTGTCGGCGACCGAGAACGAGATCTCGTCGACCATGTCTGAGACCTCCTTTTTGATGCGCGGGTCGAGCTGGAACGGCACCGGCTCGCCCCGCAGCGCGCGAGAGCAGAGGTACATGGCGGCGCAGAACTCCGGGAACATGAGCCGCCCGCTCCGCTGCGTGTCGGCGAGCTGCCATATGTCGCCGAGCACGTTGTTCGGCAGGTTAGAGCGCAGCAGGATCTGCCGGGCCGTGTCGCCCGAGAGCGCCTGCTCGCCCGGCTGCAATGACGCGCGGAACAGCTGCGCGAAGTTGGCCTGGTCGTCCACGGTTATGAAGTTGAGGCGCTTGCTGGGGATGCCCTGCGAGGGCTGCGGCGACTGCGAGAGCGGCGCTGCGCCCACGGCCGGGCCCATCACGCCGAGCTGGCCGGGCATCCCCGCCATCGGCATCTGGCTACTGGGCTGGCCCGTTGGGTTGACCTGGGGCTGTGTGGGGTAGCCCGCGTAGCCAGTCGCCTGGGCCTGGAACGGATACTGGCCGTACGGATATCCATAGTTGCCTTGCTGCCCTCCGCCGTAGGGATACATCACCGATGTGCTCGCGACGGGTGGCTGCGTGGGGAAGCTGAGCGGTGGTGGTGTGTGTGTGTTCGAACAGCGCCCGGGAGCCCGCCGGTTGAGACACATCCTCAGTCCCAGCCCTGCACCTCCACCATATGTCGTGCAAAAAGGACACTGTGGGCAGAGGGTACCAGGGCCCTTGCACTGCAAAAACTAGGCTGTGCCCCGGCCGAAGCCCACGCCCGTTGGGAGGTATCGACGAAGCAAGCTGGTGGTGGTCCGCCTTAGACACGACGCAGCGTGGAAAACGGAGGAGGATCAACAGCGCGGCGGCACCCGCCGCAAGCGACGGCACCTCCTTACCCAAGCGGATTTAAAAAACAAGACTCACATAAAATAATCATGCGCCGGCGCGCGCGCAGAGTTGTGCCGCGCTGGCGCGCGCGGAGGAAAGCAGTAGCAATTATATAGGGGCCGGCCCGAGCACTCGGCTGTGTATTTTTATAGTCAATTAGTGCACTTAGCTCGCGTGCGCGCAAGAATGACATGGCTGCGATGGGGTGGGGTCGTAGCTCATAGCAGCGCGCGCGTCCGAAGTGCGCGTTTTGCACCTCTGACACTAAAGAACCGCACATCGCTATGATCGGCGCTGCATTGGCCGTAGAGGGTTCTACGTACGACGTTTCGTGGGACGGTTTGTGGGACCTTCCATGGGACATTCCGACGTTTCGTGAGACATTCCGTGTGGCGCTCCGCACGACGCGACCCGACGCTACGCACGGCTCGCTGTGCGACAATCGCAACCATCAACCGCGTTAGATTAGTGGCGCAAGACAACCGAGCTCGGTGAGCGCTCCGCCGAGCAGCCTTGTGAGACGATTCGTGTGATAGCGTGCGACGTTCTGTGTGACATTCCGTGCGACGCTCCGCACAACACAGCGCAACACGTGTTGCAACGCGCAACACAGCGCGCGATGTATCGCGACGTGCTGATCGCGACTACATTGCTTGGGCCGCGCTTTATCCGCGACGCAGGCCAAGTGAGCCCGACGAGCACCCCGCGAAGTAGCCTCCTCGTCCTTGCCGAGCCCGGTTGGTGCAGAGCCTATGCAGAAACTTTTTTTCATGCCGCATTATTTATCCCAGTTACACACTAGTCTACATGGCATACTTCCGTGTCCACTCGCGCGCGGTCGCCTCGTACTTTTGCGGGTCCTTCTGGGCCTGTGTAGATATCTCGGCAACGAGCGGGTCGTCGAAGTTTGGGTCCGTGAGCAGCGACGAGATGGACAGCAGCAGTTTCGGGACGGTCAGCACCGGCGACCAGTTATCCTTCAGCACATCGACGCAGATGGCGCCGCTCGCATTGATATTTGGGTGGTATATTTTCGTTTCGAAGGTGACCTTCGGGGGCTTGTGAGGGTAGTCTGGCGGGAACTGGAAATTTAAGAAAAACAGCCCGTTGGCATATGGAGAGTCCGAGGGCCCTAGAATCGTCGCCTGCCAGTGGAAAAGGTCGTCTCCGACTGGCCCGGCCGAGCAAGATGATGGGGGGTCATTGCGGATGTCGTTCAGCTCCTTTCTCAGTCGTTTAGCCATATGTGATGAAGATTTTTCTGGTCCAGAGACTAGTAATGAGAACTGTGGTGGTGGTCAGACTACGCTGGGAACCTTCTTTTAATAATCCCTGTGTCCACTGCCACTACTCCCACTGCCCGCCTCCCACCGCTTCTTCACCTCCTCCTCCTCCTTTCCCCCTTGGTAAGGCGAGCTTCCGGGCGTTTCCATCGTCACGTGCGATGACCGCCCGCCGCCGCCGCCCCCCTCGTCCATTATGTGTCCTCGCCCCCGCTACCCTCGCCCACACTCTTTCGCTCTCGGTGATGAACCCTACGCGGAGTCATATAGCTTGTGGCCTCGGCGCGTTGCAAGCCGCATGCGCTGATAAACGGACGGCCCCGGCAGTGCCAGAAAAGTCACGCGTGGTATTGTCTGCCACTCTTATCGATGAGCGTCGCTCGCTTGCGTACCCTCTGTGATGCATGGGGGCATGGCGGTGCGCATGGCGGTGCGCATAGCGGTGCGATAGCTTTTACGGAAGAGGAACGTGAACGAGAACATTATATTGGCGGGCGCAGAGCAACCTGCGGCGCTCTGAGCCCGCGCTATATATACATACATATAAATAAACATCAATTGGTGGATCGGACCGTGGGAGTGACGACCTTCGCCGGCGCAGGCGGAGCCTCGAGGTCCTCGAGGCCCCCCGCCGCCGCGAAGACCGACGACGAGCCTGCCTCAGGCCGCGCCGACTGCGGGCCGGGCGACGCGTCGCGGTCGGAGGCCGCGTCGCCCTCGAAGGCCGCCTCCTTCTGTTGTCTCAGGCGCTTCTTCTGCCGCCGCTCCTCGGCCCAGCGGGCGGTGCCGAACCCGCTGACGCCGCGCTCCTGGTTCTCGCCGAGCCAGGGCTTCACGCCCTCGCCAAGGTCGCTCATCGGCGCCGCGCAGTAGCAGACGATCCCGAGGATCGTGAACACGAAGCCGACGGGGTACAGCCAGTAGACGTAGTAGCCGAAGGCCTCGATGCCGACGAGCAGCGACCAGAAGTCGGACGTCAGCGTGTTCAGGTTGTAGAAGGCCGCGCTCGAGATGCGGAACATGAACGGCGCGAGGTGGTACAGCAGGAACATCGTCAGCGTGTAGCCCGTGAGGTAGCCGCCGACCTTGCCCGTCCACACGGCGTCGCGCACGTTTTTGCGCTCGAAGATCGCTAGCTGGACTCCGTTGATGCACACGGCCCAGAAACCCATGTTACCCAGCACCTCGTACAGGGGCCGCTCGCTGACGAGGTACTCCTCGAACGTGTTGCTGAACCCGTAGCACGCCGCGCCGAGCAGCACGAACAGATCGCCCTTCACGGGGTTCGGCGCGCTGTAGTCCTTCCCGGTGAGCCGGTCGCTGACCACGAGCAGCGCCATGCCGCCGATCGTCGTCAGAATGCCGGCGTACTGCGACCAGTGGTAGCGGACGTGCAAAAACACGAAGCTCAGAATTACGACAACCACAATGGCGAAGTTGTCCAGCAGCGCGGCGCTCAGAATGTTGGTGTACTGGTAGGCGAGCACCACGAAGAAGTTGCCCTGCACGTCGATGAACGCCAGAATAAAAAACCGCCAGCTGTCTCGCACGAGAATGCGGAACCACTTCTTGAACCCATACTTGTACCACATGATGGGGTTGTGCACGAGCGCAAGAAGGGCGTAGTTCAGCAGGTTCTGGAACAGCGGCATCGACGTGCCCGCGTTGCCCATCTCCGTGGTCAGCGTGTTCGTGCACGTCAAGCACAGCGAGATGACCTGGCCCACAAACACGGCCACCCAGAAGCGGGAGCTCTTCAGGAACCCAAAGTAGCGGCCGGTTCGGCCCTTCACGGCCCACTCCTCAGACACCTCCTCAGCGGCCTCACGGTCCTCCTCGGCTTCCAAGGAAGCCCCGTCCTCGAGCTCGTCCACGCGGGCATGCTTCCCTTGTGGCTTAGACGTGCTCTGCTCAAGCTTGTTCGCAGGCACCGAGATCTGAGCAGAAGGGACCCTCGTCAAGGCGTCGGAGTCCGCGACGCTCGCATTGCCGGGCTGCGGGTCTGGTTCATGCTTCCCCAGCGTGTTCTGGAACGCACGCTCGAAAATTGCGGTCACACCGTCTATTCGTGCGGCAATCCCCATAGAGAAAAACTACTCCTTAAAAAAATTTTTAGAGCGCACTGCTAGCTCGTCACTAAATAATTTAGTGTGACCTTACCCCGATAAGGGATGCGTAGTGGAGCAGCGCGCGGTCTGTGCGTTGAGCGTCGCTGAGCGTGGGTGCTTCGAGGAATTGTGGAGATCACGGCGCAATTGCAGCCTGGATGAGCTGCATTAGCCATCAGTGCGGACACCCGCGCACGTCATTGCTCAGGCACTGTATGTTAAGAACATAGTGCCGCCGCGGCGGTGCAAAGCGTCGTTTCCGTACTGGCAGAGCCCGCCAGCCTAGTCGATCCTCTCGATATACCCACATTTCTAGAAGTTTCGGTGCTGGCTCTTCACAGATCATTTGTTCTATGTGAAGTGGAGTGTGGCCTGTATATTCCCGCAGGCATCACCACTTCACACATGCTTGTCGGTTCCCATAAAGAACCAGCGAGGGTGCTTACTCATCTTTTTCAACGATGCGCTATCCGGGACTGAGCCGCGTGCCGCTGCCGGGCGGCCCCAAGAACACGACCTACATCATCCGCGACAACTTCAAGCGGCACATGTATGCCGAGAGCGAGGTCACGCGCAAAGCGCTGAAGTACCTGGCGCACAACACGACGCTCCCGATGAAGACCCGCATCGAGGCGCAACTGCAGCTCCACGCCATGCCGCACTACACGCGCCCAACGCAGATCAAGAACCGCTGCATCGAGAGCGGCTACGGCCGCAGCGTGATGCAGGACTTCCGCATGTCGCGCATCAAGTTCCGCGAGCTTGCGCTGAACGGAGACCTGCCCGGCGTGCGCAAAGCGAGCTGGTGAAGCCTTCGCGTCGAGCACTTAGCCACCTACAAGTTTCTATTAACCAAGGCCAGTCCGTATAGCGCTCCTCGAGCGTGGCTCTCCTTGAACGATATCTGAATTACATGTACATATCTAGCAGCAACCTCGTATCAACACTCTAGCATCTTAGGCTCGCCGCTTGGCCTTAAAAAAGGGCCAGCGGCTAAGAGCTCGCGGACGCGGGTAAGCGGCTACGTGCTCGTGGCTACGTGCTCAGGCTCCCCTCAGGCTGCTTTGGCCAGCAGGCTGCTGAGCATGTCGCGCGTCTCGCGGCACGCCGGCGTGTGGCACGCGTCGGCCTCGCTTTGGCTGAGCTCCAGCCAGCGCCTGCACTCGTCTTTGCGTCCTAGTCGCCATAGCACCTGCGCAACGTAGCCTCCCGTCGCCGCCTTCAGGCACAGCGGGTCCGTCGCCGCGGTGATGGACCGGTGCAGCGTCAGCAGCCTCGCCATGGCCTCGCGGAGGCGGCCTTCGGCGATGTCGCGCTTCGCAAGCTCAACAGACAGCGGTGCCCAGGCGCGCACCTGGCGCTCGGTGTCTAGCGTCGCGGGTGGCTGCAGGTCTGGCATCGCCAGAAAGGCCGGGTCTGCTGTGATCTGGTAGCCCAGTGCGGCGCTCACGGCGCGCAGCTGTGGGCTGCCGAAGGGAACGGTCTGCGCGGCGAGAAGCGGCTCGACGATCGCGTCGTCGGCGAACTCGCCGGCTTCGGCCCGAGACACTGCAAGCGCGCGCAGCAGGTCGCCGTACCCCTCCAGCCAGGCCTGCGACTTGTCGCGCAGGTTCGTGCGGCTACCCAGGAGCGAGTCCAGCGCCTTCTCATAGTACTCGGCCTGCTGAAGTGGGCGGTGCCCCAGCGTCCCGGCACGCAGCACGTTGTTCCTCACATCGAAGCCCCACTCTGCCGGGATGTGCACAGGCTGCTCTTTCTGCGCAAGCTGCTGCTGCTCAAATATGTACGCGGCTCCTCCCACCGCCAGGGCCGCGCCGCCGCCAACAGCCACCGACCTGATCAGCCGATTCATGACAAATAGTCAAGAGCACAGCGGCGATATATCAAAGACCCCCACTCAGGCCGCGACACTGCGCAGCGAGCTCGTCTCGTTAAAGTTATGGATATATAGACCTAAATTGAGATCCCTCACTACTAGCATTGCGCGCTCAAGTTGAGCTTCATTTCAAGGAACCGGTGTGACGAGGCAGTATGGCTGCATGCGGGTGATTGCTTCAGGGTGTGTGTTAATTAGCATGCATACCTCGCCCGCCTTTCGAAGATATTGGGCAGTCTGTTAACAATCACAACAAAGACAGCCGTGGAGTTCTTTATCAATATCAGAATCTGATAGCAATTTAACGTTTAGATCGCATTGAAAGGACGTGGTTTTGGCACGTATGAAGCAGAAGCAGGGACACCCTCATTTCTAGAGGACAGTTTCTGCGGCTGCTATATGTTTACGTGCAACGGCATGGCATGCCGAGGCTCAAGCAACTTTAGTTGCGTACTGCGGCAGCAAATTGGTACTGAGTTGTAAAGCTCAAAGCTGGGCATTCTGGTCCCCAAAAGCCGCTCGCTAAAGACTATGACGCATGACGCATAAGGCGCGACCCTACCCGGCCCTCGGCCGACAGCCCTACTCCTGCGCGATCACATTACCTGCAGCCAGTCAACGGCCGCGTCGGGCCGATATTGGTCCCAGCATACGTAAGCTCGAGATTTTTCCAGGGAATATAACGCGGCGAATTTCGCTTCACTGACTCGTCAGAACGCCCGCCAATTGCAAATCGCCCGAAACTCCGCGCGCACCCGTTCTCCTGATCACGTATCCCGTCTTATTGCCCAGGCGAGTTCATACACTATTGGTTCAGCCTCTTATCCCTGTTCCACACCCCACACTTTCAGCCACACTGACGTGTCCAAGCGTTGATCTGTCTGACGCGTCACTTCTCATCTTCTGAAGCATATTCTCAAGGGCATAAATTTTTGTTTCCAGCATAGATGCTCTTCTTCGATTCGGAGAGCACATTTCCCTACTCGTGGGAGGAGGTCACCCGCGCCAACTGGCAGAAGTATCCCAACGAAATAACAAAGCATGTCGAGAGCGTCGATGTCCTTCGGCGTGAGGTCGACCCCAAAACGGGCGTTCTTAGGACGGAGCGGCTTCTCGGCTGCCACCAGCAGGTCCCTCTGTGGCTCACAAAGGTCCTCGGCTCGTCCGGCAAGGCGTTCGTGCGCGAGGTCAGCGAGGTCGATCCAAGAAACGGAACGCTCGTGCTTCGTTCGCAGAACCTTGACTATGTACCCGTTCTCTCAGTGATGGAAACCGTACGCTACTCGCGCGACCCTTCGAACCCCATGAACCAGACGCGCTTCTACCAGCAAGCCACATTCATCTCAGGTCTCAACTTCCAGCGCCTCTGCGCGAAAATCGAGCAGTATTCCGTCAAGAAATTCGCTCAAAACGCCCAGCTGGGCAGGGCGGCCTTTGAACAGGTTCTTTCTCGGGTTACCGACCAGCCTGCCGCCTAGGCATCATAGATTAGCATGGTGACTCGTCACCTTTATGCATAGACTGAAATACTATTTATTTACTCCTGAATCCAACATGTTCCCTGCCTGCAATTGCTTCGAGATTCACGCTCTTTAAGGTTGGGGCCACCAAGCGGGCTTATTTGATATGCGCGACTAGGGAAGGAGATCTACGTTCGTGCGGCTCGACGTTAAAGTTCTCAACGGCTTTCTGCTATCTTCCAGCTGTTGGACTAAAGTTTATGGGAACACGGGCGAAGCTTCGGTTCATTGCAGCATTCGTCGAGCTGATACAAACTCTCCCTCGAGGGCTTGGCAACGGCGCGCGACGCCGTCCGTTAACCTAAAACCGGATTGTCTCAGGGGTCTGACGCGTCCAGCATAAAAACGAGACGCATTTCGACCGGAAAATGAGGTGGGCGCGATTTGTTGCTTACGGGCTCGGATCGTTGCAGGGTCCGAGATGGTCAACAGTTTGATAAGAGTGTGGCGCAATCTATATCAACTGGCAAATTGGCCGTAGCGAGATCTACTTGAGCCATTGGCTGAACATCAAATAATTCTTGCATAACTAATTTGTACATGCGATGGCATCCCAAAAGGCGAGCTAAGCCGGCGACCGTAAGACGGCCTTTAATAAATTACTAGGTCTGTCGAACGGCACACAGCCACGTCCTTTAGGCGTGATAAGGCTCGCAAGATGTTTTAGAATTTACCGACCGAGTTTTTCCGAATGCATATACTTTTAGGCGTATAACGGTAACTAAATTCCGGGCAGTAACGCATTTGGTACAAGGGCTGGCCGAGATTGCATCCACGTTGAGCTAAACCTAATTGCTAAATCCGGATCTGGCCCAGGCCTCTCTTACTCCGTGCAAACTCGTCTAATGAGATGGCTGAACTGGCGACCTAGTTCATCAATGGCTGACACCCATATTATCAAAGCGTGATACCTATCAGCGTACTTACCTATCAGCAAATCAATGCCCGAGCCAAACACCTAACCCAAAAGGTACTCGAGGCCCTTCCGTGATTGGTAAGATGGGTGCGACTGCACCCTGCCGTCGTTCCAGAAACCAGGAGTCATGGGCTTCAGCGGCCCAACGAACGAGAGCCGCACTTTTGACTAATCCAACGGAGACTACGCGACCGAGGAGAACTACTGGTGGTAGCGCTAGTGGTGGCACAACTAACGGGAGAAGCTCGACAGAGAAGTTGATAATGACCGACGGGAAAAATGTGTGGTATTTCACGGGCTCAATTATGAATATTACATAGGGATTGTAGAGTCAAGTGCCGCGCTTAAAGGAAAAGAGCAGCAGCACCGACGGCAGCACCGACACCGACAGCGGTGATGGCACCGCTGTTGACGGACAGGTCGTTGGCCGCGTTCTTCTTGGACTTGTTGTCCTTGGCGAAGGCAGTGGCAGCGAGGGCGACAGCGACGATGGCAGAGTTCATTTTATTAGTTGGTTGATGGGTGAAAAAAGAAGGTAGTTTGGAATCCTAGGTATTTTTATATTGGCCCCGGGCGCGTATCACGTGCGTTCCGGAGGGCGGGAGTAAACACCCACAATTCCTAAAATAGAGAAGGGTAGGGCTCATATGCAGAGTAATTTGCTATTTGCCCCCCCACTTGCGGCATTATCTGTAGTGTGAAGAGTGCCCTGCACATGTGTCGCGTAACATGGAGATCATGAGCCGATGACAGCAAAAATTGGCCAAAAGTCTATCATTAAGGTTTAGCTTAAAAGTCCATAATTTCGATCCTCGGCGCCTACTTCGACCTTTGTAGACTATATAGTGCAAAAAATGGGCCTAGCCGGGAATCGAACCCGGGACCTCGTGCATATTCAGCTAGCTGCTCTAGCTGGGTACCTTCACCCGAAGCACGCATTATACCACTAAACCACCAGGCCTGTGACCGTATCTTGTAAGACCGAAGGCCGTACTTGATCTCA
Source organism: Starmerella riodocensis (assembly GCA_004124955.1). Taxonomy (NCBI): domain Eukaryota; kingdom Fungi; phylum Ascomycota; class Dipodascomycetes; order Dipodascales; family Trichomonascaceae; genus Starmerella; species Starmerella riodocensis. Next base: position 107,319 of record NRDT01000007.1, read on the forward strand.
GAACTATTTGGTAAGGAGATTATTTCAGTTTAGGCAAATGTTGATGAGCTGCTGCCCTCAATTGCCCACTTGATTACGTACGCCTTTCACATGTATAATTAGATTTCATCGTGGTATGGGGTGTGTAGGAACGGGTTCTAACTTAGTCGGTCACTAAAGTTCGATCTGATTTGCTTTGAGGTGTGTGTCTCTGGCTCTACTTAGTCCTCACATGATAAACTTAGTTCTTCGCAATCTGTATGCGACGTCTAAACTTAAGTCCAAGTTGGACATATGACCGTTACAAAGCTAGACTTAAGATGCAAAAAACATGCAAAAAAGATGGGCCTAGCCGGGAATCGAACCCGGGACCTCGTGCATATTCCCATATGGATGGGGGGTTGAAATCGCCCGAAGCACGCATTATACCACTAAACCACCAGGCCATTGCTTGTTAGTCGACAAGAATGAAGTGTATAGACAGGAACAAGCAAGGGTAAAAAGGGGCCCCCATCGCTAAGGATACTCTTGAATCGAGCGAATTGTTGACATATATCTTAGATGGGTAGAGCGAGCTATCCTAAAACTAGACGTTGCTTTTTCAGCCCGTTCTTGCGAGACTGCTTCCACCTCAAGAGACGGGACGGCCATTACTGTCGAGGTCAGTGGCCTGATAAGGCTCGTAGCTTTGAGTGTTGAACTCATTAGTCAAGCTGATATTCGAGAAGAAAGTGAGCTCCTTCGGCTGGCCAGGCTTGATTTCACATTGCTCGGCAAAATTAAGACCTTCAAGCTTCTTGTTCACCCAAGCGTCGTAAGCTTTCAAGGGGCACGACTTGCCTGGGCCATTGGAACACCCATCGAGTGGCACAACGGCCTCGTTGATGACCACGCGAACATATTTTCTGTCCTGCGGAGGATGTTGTCCAGAGGCATTGAGCGACAGAGGAGTGAATGCTTGGGGGTAGGCATTGATATACTCGGGCTCCGTGGTATCATTGCTGCAAGACAGTCGCTCGAGCACAAAGCGTGCACCTTGGGGCACGAGCTCGGTGAGATCGAACCGCTGGCCGAAGCTAACTTCGGATGTCTCCCAGTCTGAGCGGTTCTTCGGAGCGTCAATGCCCATAGCTGAGACCAACTGGATGATATTTGTATCATGAGAGAAAGTGAAAGCCAGCGGAAGCTCAGATTTTTCGGGGCCATCCAAAAGGAGATTGCGCGACGCATTGAGGAACAACGAGCCCTCAATGGGCGCCTCAATGGACCCAGGGCCCCTATTGCAGTACACTGCTGAGGTGGAATAATACTCGTAGGCCACCCACTCTTCCGATGTGAACAAGTTGGCCCAGGGTGAGGAGCCACGTACATTCAGCTCATAGCCCACCAAATTCATCAGCTGGATGATGTCGCTGCCGTTCAGGCCAAGCTTCAAAGCAGAGTTTTCCTTATTAAATCGGGCCGCTGCGACATTGAACTCATCGAAGATCTTGAGTTCTCGACACAATGTGTTGGTCGACTTTGTGCTGTTCTTCAGCTTGCAAGACGGGGCTAGTGTATTGGCGCCATTTTCTTCGAGGACTAAATTTACCGCCGCAAGATCGGTGTAGTTCCATTGTAAAAACCCTTCGCCGAATTTTCGACCGGTGTCCAGATCTCTCTGATAAGCGGACACGAACAAAGGCAGATGTGACTGCCCATCGAAGAGGTGGCCGTATCGCCGGCGGTACTGCACGCCGTGATAGTATGCGTCCAGAAGACCGGCGTATGGGCCCGTCAGCGACTCCTGCTGCAGCCAACCGTCGTGCTTAGAGGCGAATGACTCCCAGTGATTGACGAATTCCAGGGACCCCTCGAGCTTGCCCTTCTTCTTGGTGATTTTCTTGAGAGCAGCGTCGATCCTCTTCCAAGCGCTCTTGGAGGGCCACCTCTCGCCGTGACGACCCAGCATGACAACTTGGTCAACGCTGCAGCCTCGCGGGGGATCACGATTGAGGCCGTACCCGCGCCGGTCGCTGTACGGGCCGGCATTGGCCACGTACTTCAACAGATTCCGGTCATCGGTCACTGTCTGAGGATAAGGCGTCTCGCCAACGCCAAAGGGGGACCCTAGGAGGCTCGCAGCCGCGACGGGGACGCACAGTATGCTGCTCAGAATCATCGTCAGATCCAGTTCTCATTATCTCTTCGGGGTCTCTCTTTATATATGTCCGTTCGCCATTATCTAACCTTGTTTACGCACAAAGACACGAATGCTCGATGCAGATGCAGTGAGACAACCCTGACCTGGCACAGAGCGCAGATATCGTCCCCTCGTGCTTGCCCGATCATGCACGTGGAATACTTGATGGGAAGAGAACGAATGCAGCAAGTGTCTGGCCGGTTGCGTATTGAGAAACCGGGTGCAAAACGTGCATCCATTTGCAACAGTGTGCAGGACGCGAGAAAGTCGTGGGGAGCCGAGATCGGCCTCCAACGTTGAGGGCTGGGCGGTGTCACCCTTCAAATCCGATCAGATACCTATACGACGCGGACATGATCTTGATCATGTGGGAGCTCGTTGACATTCCTCTTATGTACAATACCAGGTGGCAGACTATTCCTTGGTCGCCTTCTTCTTCTCTGCCTCAGCCTCCTCGGCCATCTCGGCTTTTATTCTCTCCATTGCCCTATACACCTTAGATTGCAAATAGAACGAACCTGACTTTTCCTTCGAGTTCGCGTCGAAGAGGAAGTCGTACTTCTTCTGCGCCTCGGACAGGTCAATGTTCCCGTTATCATCGAGGCCCAAAATTTTCCGGGCCTCTGAGAAACTCACGCCACCAACGTTCTTTTGAGCGGCCGCGCTAGCTGAGGCCTTGACCGAAGCCGAGGAGGCCTGTTTGTAAGCCTCCATGAAGGCCTTTCCCACCACTTGGGATCCTGTCACCGCTACGTTCCACAATATGCGATGGGCCATCGTCGAGAGTCTTCCGTTTTATGCCACGGCAATTCACGGCGAGATTTCTGCGGTGCTGCTTCTCTCAACGATTTGGGGTGATGCCCAAGATACGTGATACCGCTTTCGGACACATGCCACCGCCAGTATTTCGGAGCCTCGTCGAGCCCGGACTGGAAACTAGCGTCTGTGACAGACTGAGGATCTCTGGACTTGTTCGTGAGCGGCTCTGGGGTCCGGTGACTTGCCAGCCCCTATCGGCTCGAATTCAGGCACCGCAAGCTCTTGTCGCTGCCCAAATTCTCCCAAGATCACTTGGGGTTCCCGTAGCGGAGGCGCGTTCTGATGGCCGAGATTCTCCCTGAGGACTCCGGAGTAATACGCTGCATATGCGAGTACGACCACGATGACAATTTCACGATCCAGTGCGAACGGTGCAATGCGTGGCAGCACGCCAAGTGTGTCAGTATAACTGACGAAAACGCCGTCCCCGACAATTATCTCTGTCCCGACTGCAGTGGAGGCTCGACCTTAAAGCTCAGCCGGGAACGAGCGCGTGCAGTCCAGCGCGACTTTCTAGCGCAGCGCCAGGCTCTCCAGCTCCCCTTACAGGCCCCCACTGTCGAGGAAGAGCGAGAGGAACGGCGGCGTCGAGGACGCAAACGACCAGAATCCGAAGTTGTGGAGAAGCCTCAGATCGAGGAGCCCGCGGAGTTCAATCCCCGATTCTACGTGATTCATATCTCGAAAACCTCTCTCACCCCAGCGGCCCGGCTCGCTTGGCAGAAGGCAGCAGAAAATGTGCCGCTGCTCCTGCCGAAAGATGTGAAAGGACTGCCGCAGCTCAACGTCGCAAGATCAAAGAGCTCAGGGCCCTGGGCCTTTGGAGTGACCGGCGGCGCGGTGACCACTGAGACCAACATCGCTCCTAACAAATACATATGCGAAGTCGTCGGAAACGCGATGCTTCGCAGTGAGTATGCGAGTGAGCCGACAAACCAGTTCTGGAAGCTGGGCTGCCCCAAACCAGGCGCCGTCTTCGTTCCAGGGCTTCCGCTGGCAATAGACTGCCGCCGCCGGGGCTCAATTTTCCCCTTGTTCATTAGTAGATCCTCAGACCCAAATGCCAAACTGGTTGCGCGCAAAGACGGTAAGGGAGAGCTGCGGGTCTTTGTGGTTTCCAGAAAGCAGATCAAGGCCGGAACAGAAGTGTGCCTTGGTTGGCACTGGCCAGCTCACCATCCCTTGGGCAAGACCGCCTCAGATCGAGAGACCAACGGCGTGAGCATCGAAGAAAAGGAGATTCTCTGGCTGCTCAATACTGATTTGGAGTCTTGCAAGCCTACCACAGACGTGTCAGACGAAGACTGGGGGTTAGCCCCGAAGGATGAGGATGAGGTCAGAGGCCTTGAGTCGCCAATGCCCGTGGCGACAGCGAGAAAACACAAACGAGCTGAGGAGCTCCTGAATAAAATGAAGACTATATCTGGTGAGGGTGACTCCGGCGTGGCTCTGGAGATGCACGTTTGGATACCAGCAGCACAAGGAGCGATCCCACCTCCGAAAAAACGCATGAGCCTGAAAGACTACATGCGCAAGAGGTCGTGAGAGACCACCTTCCCAATACCACCGCGCACTGACGAAGGCGAGCTTGTAGCTCATCAGCGATAGGTGCCGGACCACGCGCCCCCAATTTGCGGCTTTACTGTCCGCGTCGCCTCGCCCTCCTGCCGGCAAATGCCGCTATTTATTAATTATATTTTTGTTTGCAAGGCCAAATTCGCCAAGCACTTGTTACATTACATGATCTCAACTATGTGCCTTGATGCTACACATTAGAGGCACGCTCTCGTAGGGAACGTAAAGTTGCTGCCAAAGCTGCCTAAATCTACCCACAGGGGTCCCTTTTAGGGGTGCCTCGAGATTTTCAAAGTACACTTTTGAGACCCTCATAATTCAGCTGTGCGATCGAGTCGTTCTCAAGCTATGGGTACGTCGAGTGAATTATAAGCCTGCCATATCCGACTTCTTGTTCCAAAGTTTTGGATCGAGACCGTCAAGAGACTTCCAAGTTGACGTCCAATGATCTTAGGACGATTCTGTAAATCCCAGCCTCTCGCTACACTGCCTTCTGCTGCGCCTAAAAGCTCAGTGCCTCTGATGACGTCGATCAACGAAGTGTGGTATTCCGTCCAACGAGCTTTGCTTGAAGACATAACGACTAGATAAAAATTGGGATAGATACATAGGCTTGCGCGTGATGGTGTCGCGCTTAATTAGATTAGGACTATGCCGCCTAATGGTGCAATATCGCTAGGGCTTTGAGCTACTTCCCGCAGGATGGCTCCGTGCGAGCTCAGTCACAATGATCCGCAGCCTCTGGAGCATTTGAAGGGCACTCGGGCGGCGCGCTGGATCCCACTGTAGGCCAGCAACAATAAGGGGCGCGAAACACTCATGTTTCTCCCAGCGGAGCCATTCCGGCGTCACTGTGTATCCATTCTGTGAGGCTGCCTGCCTGTGGATGCTGCGACCGTACAATGCTTCAAGCTCTCGCAGGATGAATCTCGATGGCCCTCCCACGGCACTAAGGCTGGGAATGCCAAGAATTTTGAGCTGCATTTCGATCATGAATGTGCAGTCGCTTTCTGCAAATAGCGGCTGCAAGTTGCATACTTCGTACAAAATCAGCGAAGCCGCCCAGATATCAATTGAGAGAGTGGGTACCGAGATCTCAAGCAGTTGCTCGGGGGTTCTATACCAGCGCGTTGCTACGTAGCTTGTCCAGACCCCACCCGAATACTCGTCGATAGACCTGCTGAGGCCAAAGTCACTGAGTTTTGCTATTAAATTCGGACCCCATCCAGCGAGGAGAATATTCTCGGGTTTCACGTCTCTGTGTGCAAAGCCATACTTGTGTATGTGAGCCAGCCCTTTCAGTAGATCCTCCATGATCTTAGCGATCATAAATGCGTTGAAGGCTTTGACGAGATCTTTGTTTCTGTGGTGTTGAATAACCTGGCAAAGATTGGCCTTCATCAGCTCTAACGCAAATACGGCGTTGCCAGAGTCCTCGTCATAAAACATATCAAGCAAGTCGACCAAATTCCGATGGCTTGACACGTTTCGGAAGAAGATAACTTCACGCAGCATCTCATACCATTCAACGCCCTCCCCCCTGGGGGGCCTGGAGTGTCGAAGAATCTTGAGAGCCACGAGGCCGCGAGTCTCGTCCGTTAAGGATCTCGCAGCGACGACGTCTCCAAAAGATCCTCGGCCGAGAGGCTTTCCAATTAGATAGTTGGCCCTCACACTTCGGAGAGGCAGCACCATAATTTACGCGGGTATTCAACTTTCGGAACTCTTTGAGTGTGCACCTGTTCAAAGGGTAATAAACAAATTCACCACAGTTCCACGCGTCGCGACGCGTTCGCATGCGTTCGCGAACCGTTCGCGAACCGTTCGCGAACCGTTCTCAAACAAATAGATCTAAGACACCTTTGGCGAAAGTGGCCAGGAGTTTAGTGGAGCACAGTAGGCATTGTCGTCGCTGCAGTAGTGTATCCAAAGCATATTAGTATATTTCAAAGGCCGACGCTTCGGATCACAAACAGGCAGCTCCAAAGGCCTCTTTCCGCTCGCCACGACCGAGCAAAACGCTCAGCTCATGAAAAGACTGTTAACTTGCGGTGTGGACAGCCCTCGCAGGTCAAATGCGTAGCTAGTACAGCGGCGTGGTCTCGTCTTTGCGAGCGTGCACTCGCAATTTGAGCCGGCTGTACGAGCCTGCTTTATCCAGCAGTTTCGGCACGTCTTCGACTCAATTCAATGGTGCTTGGATGAAGTACGACATGACAAGTTTGAAATAGCTCAATGCGGTTTGCAAAAGATTTGAAGCTAGCTATCGTGCTCGTATAGAGCTGATATGTACGAACCCATACATGTGTGCGTGTAGGTGTGCCCCATCCGTGCGTAAGCTAGATATGGTGCACATGGTTATGTAGGGTATACTTATATCCGGCTCTGGGGTAAAGGACCCACCGACTGCTGCACTTCAGATGTACTATGCAGGACCGAAATAAAATTTAGACACTGAAGCCCCATACGTGTCGTTGATTTTAGCAATCATTCTGCGAGAATTTGCTCCAGCATACTTACGGGGACTGTGCTTTCGTTTTCGGTGAAACCACATGCGACGTCAACTTATTGAAATAGTGTCAAAGTATGCTGATAACAGTTCTGCGTTGTCAGCATCTTCGCAGCCGCGCTCCTAATCTGTAGGTGGCCAGCCTTTGAGAAGTTATAGATATAGTTAGAGCTTGTTGTAATACAGGACATTGGAAAGCTCAACAATGCGGCTGAACCTCTTCTTTGGGGAACGCGATGTCTAGACGACCACTCGAATCACAATAGCCTTAGAACGTCGCATTCGCTCGATAACTTGAAGTATGCGGTCTACGTAATCATAGGGCTCTGACATAAGCGAAACTGTTGTCAATAACTAGCGTCTGAGACACAGTCAATGTAAAAAGAAGCTACTGAGTAGAGGATAAGGATCTGTTGGCAAGTTGAAACGATAAGTACAGTTGCCAACTACATTATGAGGCTACACAGCCACTAGCGAACTCAAACACATAGATGTCGGCGCTCTTCTGGGCCTTGCCCTTAGGTTTCGGGTAGTGCTCCTATCACGACTACGGCGAGGTGAGTAGCTGTACTTGTCCCCACGGAGGCATGATGTGGCCCTATTAATTTCAAGAGCAGTGTAATCGCAAGGATATTGGTGACCTTAACGCCAGAGGCTTGCATTTAGCTCTACATTTGAGCTAACACTATCTAGATCATGTAAGTCACACCACCCGTTCGCACTAAGACTAGTCAGCAATTAGCTCCTAGCCCGCCCTTGAACACTCCCCGCGAGACAGAACTCTTCCCGGCAGAGATGCAGAATGAAAAAATTTCACGTGCTGTGATCAGCTGACCACTCTTCTCGACTCGAACTCTAGGATTCGGGTTAGGCCGCGTCACCACCGGCCCCGTTCTAAGAAAAATTCAGGTCTTCCAGTTCTAGTTCTACACCTTCAACTCAGTCTCGATGCAGATCTTCATCAAGACCCTGACGGGTAAGACTATTACCCTCGAGGTCGAGTCGAGTGACACGATCGAGGCCGTGAAGAGCAAGATCAGCGACAAGGAGGGTATCCCGCCTGACCAGCAGCGTCTGATCTTTGCCGGCAAGCAGCTCGATGATGGTCGCACCCTCTCAGACTACAATATCCAGAAGGAGTCGACCCTCCACTTGGTGCTCCGTCTCCGTGGCGGTGGCAAGAAGCGTAAGAAGAAGGTCTACACCACTCCCAAGCGCATTCCCCACAAGCGGAAGAAGACCAAGCTCGGAATCCTCCAGTACTTCCAGGTCGGTGACGATGGCTCAGTGAACCTTCTCCGCCAGGTTTGCCCTGTCTGCGGTGGCTCGACGTACATGGCGCTTCACAAGGACAAGGCCACGGGCCAGCAGCGCTTGTACTGCGGCAAGTGTCACTACACCAAGGTGGCGACCGCTGCATAGTTAATGTTACCGCATAATTAAATAATAAAATATCTTGGCTATTGACGATCCACAAGTGGGGAGATGCCGGGGTATGCCATTCGGGAAGCCTAGCTACTTTCTAGCTAAGCTTTTCGAAGAAGGGTCTTCGGATCCGAGGCACTCGGCATGATGACCCTGGGGTTCCAACAGATGAAGTTCCTCAGGGGTGATGAGATACGTGACATGATAATTTGATTCTTTGAAGTCGTGTTTCGTTGACGTGTTTAAATTTCTAAGTGTGGATCGATAAATGTGGCTAGATTTTTATGAAAGACCAGTGAACTCCTTGGCTCTTTGGGGTTCTTGCGATCACGCCTTAGTTAAACGTCAAACGCAAATATGTCTACATGATAGTTCAGAAATCAACTTGTTCCAAGTGTTATCGCCTAAACCTTGTAGGGTGAGTAGGGTGAGTACACAAAGGCACGGTAAAGCATCATGAAACTCTTTGTGAGCGACTAATCTAGCTCGCGGTTGACGCTCCAAAGGGCAGAGTACTGCCTAGCTCGATGGCTGGGCACCACCTATTGAGCCCCCCCCCCTCTTATACAGACGGGCCCACCGCTAGACTTGGCGACTTACCCTAAAACACGCGTCCTGAATGTATGGAGATTTGGCGGACAAGTTGATTTCGGATGCTCGAAGAGCTGAGAGCCTAGACTCGCTGCCTCTCTACGCCACTGATCTCGTCAGGGCTATTGCTCGTGAGACCAGGGAGCTGGCGCAGCTCGAGGAGCAGGCGTTGCAGTCAGCGGGTGATTCGCGCATTGAGCAGGTTGTTCCCGGCGTTTACGGACTTTGCCAGCGAAGAAATAAACGATGCCTGCTAGCCTACCATTTTCACAGAGCCAAGCGCTTAGAACAGTCTGTATGGAACGAAGAAGATACCAACGACCTCGGCCATCTGAGCATTGCGGAGCAGACCTACTTGCGCAATTTCGAGGAGCTTGTAGTGAAGTTCAAAGAAAACTGGGAGTCGATAGACCTGACAGGCTGCTTGGAGCCCCCGCGTGATATGTACGTTGAAGTGCGTTGTCTCAAAGATGCTGGTGAGATTCAAACAGAATACGGTGTGTTTGATCTGACGAAGAATAGCCAGTTCTACGTAAGGCAGGGTGATGTACAAAGACTCATACAACAAGGCCTCGTGGAGCCTGTTCGGCGATCATGAGAAGAGACCTAGTCGCGGCAAACCGATCTGGGTGTACTTGGACTGCGCGACTCGTAATGCAACTTGCTCGAGCTCAGCTGTAAAAACACACACACTACGAGCCACTTCTCTGGTTTAATACCAAAGCGAGGTGGTATTTGACACTATTTATCGGCTAATTAGCTTCTTCATCATACATATGCGCATTGCGCATACGCGACAAACTTTCTTAACGCGTCAGATTAGATATGGGAGAGGCGACGAAATTCACCACGTGACATCAACATCACCTCGTGAACATTTTTTATTCTTCAGAACGAGACATTGTGAATATCTCAGCATGAGTCCAAAATCACCCGTTGTTGAGAAACCAATTCCCGTTGTCTATGACCTTGGCAATCTGGCTGTTGCGGACTCGTCGCCGCTTCAGCTTGGTGCGGATCTAGAGGAGCAATTGCTTAAGGTAAACCGAGACAACGTGCAACTACTAGTCAACCAGCTGTTACAGCTCCCGATCAAACGAACAGTTGATAGCATCAACTCTTCAGGTACCCAAGATAATTCAATGGCTCTGTTCTGTCTACCAGACCCGTTGTGGCAGCTACCTCGCGAGAAGCCAGTACCCAAAGATAAAGCCAAGACGAGATGGGAATTGTTTGCCGAAAAGAAGGGCATCAAGAAACGTGCCAAAGATGGTAAAATGGTATTTGATGAAGATGCCCAACAATGGGTTCCTAAGTGGGGGTACGGTGGTCTCAATAAGAAAGCTGACAAGCAGTGGCTGGTAGAGTATGACGACAAACCCAAGAAAGGAAAGCAGACTGACGAGGAACTCGTGGATCCCAGGTCGCTTCAGCGATCTGCGCGCAAAGAACTTGTCAAGAAGAGCATGCACAGACAGAGAAAGAACGCGCGATCTCAGGGCCACTGATTGCGCCCTTCCAGAGGCAACGGGGGCGCATTGTCGATTCGCTTCCGAAACTAATGTGTTATGCTAGATAAATTCTCGACTAATTGACGACAAGGCCGCAGACAAGTAGAGTTCGCTCATGGTCGTCTCCAATGCGAATTGATTAGACTAGAAGACGTCACGAAGACCTCTTCGAATAAAACAACGCGCCCGCACGAGCTCCTTTCTCAGATCTCTTTGCCATGGTAGCTCTACGCCTTTCGAAAAAACTGCAGAGATCGAGCTAGCAGCAGCGGCCCAACGCCAACACCTTTCGTGGGCGGAAAAGCACTAGACCAATTTCAGTACATAATGCTAGCCTAATGATGCCAAATGTTTGCAGTATGTGTCTGACGTCATTTTCCAAACAGTTCGTGCCTTGCAGAATCCTGCTTCACTCGCTCAATTTGTCATGACGCGATCGTCGGAATAAACAGATTCAAACCTATCCCTACTTTCCAACTTGATCTTCACTCGACCGATGACGCTAGAGCAGTACGATTACAGGAACATTACCTGGGAGGTGGCCAAGGAGTTCACACGAGTCGAAAGTGATGCTTTTAGAGATGATGTGGTTTACAGGGCGATTCTACCGCCGGAACAACGCTTCAGCAACGATGTACTGCCTTCTATTGGAGATTTTGAGCAATTGAGAGCCCGCGTGAACTTGTTCGAGAAGATTACAATGTCCAGAGCCCGCTGGAGACACAATCAGGTGAAGTCCAGTCCCAGAGAGCGCTTATTTTTGCTGAGGGACGGGAACAGGTATGTTGCAGGGGCGCACTGGGTCTTGCCCAAGTATCTTGATTTGCCTAAGTTGGCACTCTCTTCAAGAGTCATGCTTTGGTTCCAGAAGTTGTATTACAGAGTCGCAGACTGGTTCTGCTGGCTCCGAGACGAGAACCCCACTGCTTCTCCGGATATTGAAACCGAATTCGACTGGGGTAGTCTCAATCTGGGTGGGGCCGACACGCCGGAGCGCTGGAACGAGTTGCATGACCTCGACTTGAAGCTGCTCAAAGAAACGACCTATCCCAAGGATTTTTGCTATTATCTTCACATCCTGTGCGTGCGCAGCGATACGCATGGCAAGGGCTATGGGAAGAGGATTGTCAACGAGTCTTTGAGACAGCTAGCTCCTTACCATGCTCCTCCAAACTTGGTGGGTCCAGCAAAGGCGACCCTTTTCTCAGCGCCCACCGCAAGAAAGTTCTACATGAGCTTGGGATGGAATGTTGGCGCCGCCGGTGAGCATGAGCTCGCAAACAAGACCGTTTTGCCGCACACTTACTTTTTCGTGAATCTCCATTCCGAGAGGGACGCAAAAGGTGAGGACAAAAACAATTGAGTGCCAACACCAATCTTCATTGTAGTCAAGACTAGAGCTAGATGCGGAAGAACTCCTAGTAGAATCGGACGCATGAGCCATGAGCCATGATACAACCTTCACTTTCAACTGCAGCCGTCACGGAACGAACCGGGACGAGGCTGGGTCGACTGGCCCCGAATACTCAGCCCTTCGCAGCTGCTATTTTCTTTCTCCTTCATGTGATAATAAAATAGATGATATGACTTTTACTTTTAGCTTAAGCAAGATAGATGCTCGAATGATCCGAAGTGAGGTTGTTGCAGGTCATCTGCACTCCTATCATGACAAAAGGACAAACAAAGCAGTTCTGTGTGCGCGATCGGCATAACAATGAGACCTGTGTACCAACGTTCAAACCCCAGAAAGCTATGATCACGTGAATTTATAATACATTACAAAGAAATCTTCATCTCGTCAATTCCCTTAGCCAGCGCGACTGTCTTTAGACCATTAGCTCCAACCATGACGAGCCTGGTCGATGGGTTCACCTCCCATTTGAGCGATCCCTCGATGGATATGCGCTCAAAACTGAATGTCGTCACGGAGCTGCGGGACTCGATCGAGATCAACCAGGTCACGGCTGATCAGGACCACTTCGTTTCGCAGCTACTTCCGGAAATCACGCGTCTGCTTGAGCAAACGCCGATTTCTATGTCTGCTCAGAGCATGGAACACAAGCTTCGACATTGCTTGTTGGATTTGCTCTCTCGTTTGCAGCCAAACGACGCCCTGAAGCCCGAAGCTCCAAAGATGATGGAATTGATGATTCGCATAATACAGACTGACAATGAGGAGAATGGCATTGTGTGCTTGAAGATCCTGACGAACATGTTTCGTGTCTACAAGAACCACGTCGCGGACTACGTTCAGCCTTTTCTTGACGTCGTGCTCCACATCATCTCGAACCTTCCAAGTCTTGTTCATGAGCTTTTTGATGGGCCAAGCAGTGACCACGACGATTCAACTTCGAACAGCGGCTCGGTGGCTCACCCGCCAACCTCTGCGAACGCAGGAACAACGCCTAACCCGAGTGCCACCCCTGCCCAAACTCCAGGGGCAACCCTGACCCCAGGGGGGTCGATAGCCTCTGGCACCCCGTTGACGCATTCGGGATCATCTCAGTCTGGTGTTGCTCAACTATTTCCTGCGATTAAGTCCTTCAAAGTTATGATTGAATGCCCAATTATTGTCGTTCTTCTTTTTAGCGGCTACCGCCAAACTACCATTCACACCCTACCCGTGCTGGTGCCTCACATCATAGATCTCCTTTCCCTGGAGGCCGCCCCCCAAGCACGCGAGCACGCGTCTGCAGAGGCAAGGGGTACTTTTTTCGCGGGGGTATCTCCTGTGTTGCGGAACGGTCCTCATCGACAAGCCTACACTGACTTTGTCATCACCCAGATCAAAGTCATGTCATTTGTTTCGTTTATTGTGCGGAATTACAGTCATGCCATCCAGCAGAACCTTCCACTCATACCGAATCTCGTCGTGCGTTTACTGAAGGACTGCCCTCCGGAATCTAGTTCAGCGAGGAAGGAACTTATAGTGTCTCTGAGACATCTTTTGAACACTGAACATAGGGTGTTCTTTCTCAGCAAGGTAAGCATACTCCTCGAAGAACGAGTTATAATCGGAAGTGGCCTCACAGCACACGAAGTCCTAAGACCTCTGGCTTACAGCTCTTTGGCGGATCTGATTAATCACGTCCGAAATGAGCTTACGGTGGCTCAAATCTGGCAAGCAGTTCAAGTCTATACCAGAATTCTCACCGATATGTCACTGCCGTCGTCCGTGCAGAGCGTGAGTTTGAAACTGCTTATGCACGTTATAGAGAGACTCTCATCCATGCCACGACCCGAACAGGGAAGACAAATAACGCTTCTTGTCCTCAAGTCTGCTGTTGATCGCATGCGCCTCGTTAACAGGCACAGTCTCGACGTAGAATCAGCCTTGCGGCGAAGCAAAGCTATCATCAAAATACACGCGGAAGTCCCCCACTCTGAGATTCGCGAGGTTCGCTTCATGTACCGAAGCTTGTTGTACTTTCTCAGGAGCCTGGTTTTCAGCATGAAAAACTCCAATCCTCCTGCTAAGCAGCCCATTAACCCAACTCAATGGCAGGAAGTCGCTCGTATATTTGGCAGCGATGGTGTTCAGCTGTTCCGAGACCTGCTTCGTGAGTCTCTGAAAGGTCTAGCACTTTATGACACTCGAGGCTCACAGATAAGTGACAACGGGAGTATTCGGGCCAGCCAGCCTAGTTCAGGTAGCGAGAAATCATCCGCGCAATCGAAGCTGCAGTCGCCAACATTAGCCGAAGCCCAGCAAGCGAAAGACCTTATGGACCTGATTGTTACTATTTACAGTCAACTTGATCCCGCCACTTTCAATGAGATTTTTGAGCAGGAAATAGATATGCTGGTGCAAGCAGTCGTCAGTAAACCAGAGTATCTTCACTTGACTTACTTGCTCACGGGCAACGAGGCAACCTCTCCTGGCTTCAGCGCTATCTTGCTTCAGTACCTTATGGAACGTATTGATAAAATCGGAGAGGAACAGGGTGCGATTTTGCTAAAGCTATACAAGCAATGCTTTTCGGCGGTGAACCTTTTCCCCAATGCGAACGAGACGGTTATCCTCCCTCATCTTCGCACACTCATAGTGCGAAGCTTGGAGCTAGCCAATGATGCTACTGAGCCCTCACGTTACTTCCTTCTACTTCAGCATCTTTTTAGAACGCTCGGTGGTGGCAGATTCGACAGCGTTTACAAAACTGTCTTGCCTCTTCTCTACTACCTTCTGGAAACTCTCAATAAGAGACTGAGCGTGGCACGGCTCGAAGAGGAACGCAACATCTATGCTGATTTGTGTCTGACTTTGCCTGTCCGTCTATCTCTGATGGTGCCCCACCTGAGCTTCTTGATGAAACCATTGGCTCAAGCATTACAAACACAAATCAATTTCGAGCTTGTTGCCCAAGGCCTGCGCACACTGGAGCTATGTGTTGACAACCTCACGGCAGCATACTTAGACCCTCACATCGAGCCTGTTTTACCTGAGATTCTCCCGTCGCTCTGGAGGCTGTTGAAGCCACTACCTTTTGACCACAAATTGTCGCACGTCACACTCCGAATTTTGGGTAAGCTTGGAGGCCGCTCTAGAGCCAAGATCCAGCCACCTTCAGACCTCAAATCGATATCAGCTATGGACCAAGACGTATCAGCGTTTTTTGCGATGGATGTCGACACGGTCATTCCGATCCGCATCACTCCGGGCTTGAAAGTTTCTTTGCGTATTTTGGAGGCACCAAAGGAGGCTTATAGTGCTGATTATAGGAAAAAGGCATTCAAATACCTTTCCACTATTCTCTTGAACTATATCCCGAGTGGAACCGAGGGCTTGGATGCTGAAATCGTGCAGAAGAACGCTCAGGGCAATAACATGTTGTCGGAGGACATTGCAAATGCGCCTAACCTTCCGGATGCAACACTGGACAAGGAGCAAAGGCAGATAGCGACTGAGTTTGTTGAGCAACTGATTCGGGGTATCTTCCTGGCTTGCGCAACGGATGATACGCGGGAGGAAGCTTTGCGCATTTTGGACGAAGTTGGTGAACACGTGGTCATGCTCGAGCTTGGAGAGTGGAATCTCGAACGACGCCGAGCGTTGAGACCCTTCAACGTCAACGAACATGAAGGCAACTTATACGTGGGGCCGCGAACGTTTGTCGCTGCCATCGCCTTTGCACTTAGCCATCACAACGAGGGCGTCTCTGAAGCGGCTATAATGGCTATCCGTCGCATCGCAGCTGTTGGAAAAGCGCTGTGCGGTGAAGGTGTAGAGACGCATCGGTATCCAATGTTCAGAGGAGTCTATGCTAAGCTGAGCCATAATTGCTTTGAAGAGGCCTGGTATGTGAAGCGAGGCGCAATTAAAGGCCTGAGCGTCATAATGAGGGAAATTGCACTACCAAAATCATGGCTTTATGCACGAGTGATCGAGCTTTCTCGTACTCTGTTTTTCGTCATAAAAGATACAAGCCCGGTTGGCGGGTATGGTTCTGGAAACGTGCCATCAGCGGTGTCGCAAGAGGCCTCGGATCTGCTTATGTTCATGCTCTCACAAATTGAGCACAAAACCGAAGAAAGATATTTCGTTATGTTGACAGGACTCTTGGCTTTTGAGCTCGAGAGTGCTTGTAAGTTCTGTCGCATCACTGCTCAGCGCGCATTGCGCTATTTGGCTGAGGCCACGAGCAGTGATTTGAATGGCATGCTAAAGAATGTGACCGACGTCTTCCTTAAACCAATTTTCATGAAGCCTTTAAGAGCGCTGCCTTTCCCAATGCAGATCGGTTACAGTGACTGCATTAGTTTCTGTCTAAGCCTCGACCAGACCTTTTTGAAGTTCAATGACAAGCTTAATAGATTATTGGAAGAGGCACTTGCTCTTGTGGACGCTGATGACGAAAGCCTCACAAGTGCACATCGAGTGTTTGAGTACACGACGGCACAGCAACTCACTGAGTTGAGGGTTGTGTGTATTAAACTCTTGGCACAAGCTGCCACTCTTTCGGATGATATGGTTACGCAAAATGCATCGCTGCGCTCAAGGATAATCGCAGTTTTCTTTAAAACGATGAGTTCAGGACCAAAGCCTGCAGTCGATGCCGCTTACGAGGGCTTGAAAGCGGTCATTGAGCAATCTAGAAGACTGCCGCGAGAGTTGTTGCAGTCTGGATTGAGGCCAATATTGCTCCCGTTGAGCGATTACAAACGCCTCACTGTAGTTGGCCTAGACTGCCTAACGAGGCTTTTGGAATTGCTAAATTACAACTTCAAAGTGGAAATTGGAGCCAAGTTGCTTGACCATTTGCGGACATTTGCGGAGCCGGCTCGCTTGGTACCATTGAGCGTGCGTGTGCTAGACGGAGACGACAGAATCAAAGTGGTTGTTGCGGTCATGAACGTATTCCACATGCTTCCACCGACCGCTCATATGTTTATACCGCAGCTCATGAGCGTTCTCGTTAACATTGAGGAAACTTTAAGGAGATGCCAAAACTCACCTTTCAGAGCTCCCGCTGCGAAATTCTTGGATCGATATCCCGAAGAAGCGTTCACTTACTTTTCTGAGAAGCTGACGGACCCTGTTTATGGACGTCTATTTAGTGATATGGTGAGCAGGGCGCCGCGACTTGCAGCATACACGAGTGAGAACATTGAGGCCTTGTGCGGTCTTATTATGTCCCACTCCAATGAGGAAGATCAGTGCATAGGCATTTGTAACCTGATTTTCGTTGTGGCCAATGTGAGAGGTTCGAAAAAGGTCATACTTAACCTGGTCAATAGCATTGCAGACGTCGTGAGAGCCATTGCTAGTCGGCCTGTGGACTCCGCGTTACAACTATCGGTTCCCGTTGCGGTAGATGCGCTTCAGCGAATAGTAGTCACAATATTGGCATCGAATGAAGCCGACCTAAAAGAGGAAGGAGAAGACGAGGGTAACAATGGCATGGATGTTGAGAAGGTGGAGGGAAGTAAGATGGGTGACTTAGATTTTGACATGATCAACGCGCTCGTTAAAGCTGTGTCCTCAGTCGGAATACCTCTGGATCCACTTGTAACTGATCACCTCTGGACTAAAGTGGTCTCATCGGAGGTATGCAATATCAAGCAAAGCTGGATCAATCATGTTATAAATGAAGTGGTGGAACCAGAAATGCACCCAAAATCAAAGCAATATCTCATGGATATCACCAACGTTGTGTTGTTAGTCCATGCGGAGAAGAACGGCGACTCATTAAATTCGTTGATCGCGGACAGCCAATGGTTGAAGACCGTGCATGAGAAGGTTTGGCAGCATGCAGATGCACTGATGCCGAGTCCTGGCTCGGTGGCTAATGTCACTGGGACAGGGCTGGGCGTCGCAACTCTTGACCACTTTTTTGTTCAGCTTCTTCAACTTAGTGTTCTCCTGGTAAGGTTTGCGTCGTCTCGGATTGTAGACATGCGCAAGAACGTCATCAAGTTCGGATGGCGTTATATCACCGTGGAAGATGCTGTGTCGAAGATGAGCGCTTACGTTCTCGTCAATTACTTTGTCGCTGCTTTCGATACACTGCCCAAAATTGTGGTGCAAATATACATTGCTCTGCTGAAGACTCCCCAGCAGGAAGCACGAACATTAGTGCAACAGGCGCTAGATGTACTCGCAACTGTGATCGTTCAACGCATTAATTCACCTTTAGTAGCACGTGCTCCGCGTCGAATCTTGAGTGAAGATGGACACGGAATTGTGGGTGTCTCTAATGTTTGTGTGTTCTTGTCCCGCCACTCGAGTATATTCTACCCGTACAGAGATCTGTACGTCCAATTTATCGTGTCGGCTCTGGCAAGGCTCAGTTATATGTCCAGTCAAACTCTAGACGTCGATCTTGCTGAGCTTTTGGCTGCCTGGGAGGTTGAGAGATACGAAAAGCCGGAGAACACTGGTTATGAAGTCCCTCATGCCTTGAGAGAGGCTGTGGTTACTTACCTGGTCAGGTTCATTACTGTGCAAGCTGCCTCGCGCATCCGCGATCCAAAGTCCGCGCAACGAGTTCTGGCTGCACTGGACACACTGCTCTCACTTTGGCCGGATGCGGAGGTTCGTTTGAACTTTTTCGATAGAGCGCTCATACAAACAGACATTAATTTGTCGCCTCAGACCTTGGCTGCTTCGTTGGATGCACTCCGCATGGTAGATCTGGCCCTGAAACACAGAACTGGCAGCTGGATAGCTGAAAACATAGGAGAGATCATACAGCTAGTTGAGAAACCATTGCAGAGTAATTTGGTCGCAGTACACGAAGCTTTGCAGCCTGTGATTCATCAGCTTCTGAACAACGATCCGGAGGAAGTTGTTTTGAGGCTCATCATCAATGCAACTATTGAGCACCTATCTTCAACTCAGCCTTCTCAGAGTCGCCCTGTTTGGGTAAATCTTGCTGCCGAGGTTATGAAGGCCAAGCCTAGCTGTCTTGATGAACATATGGGTCTCCTGATCAAAGCACTTCTCCGACTAGCGAAGGAAAAGATGGATGACCCCAACGGTGTTGATACCACTCAGCTGATCGATGCCCTTCGGCTTGTCTCTTCCCGCGTTTCATACCTCGGGGACCAGCGCAGAGCATTCTTGTCACTGGTAGCACATTTCATCGAACTCGTTCAGGAAGAATCGGTATCCCTATTTATCATTGGTATGGTGAGAGAATGGGTATTCGGCCACGAGCCATTCCCAACAGCGAAGGAAAAGTCAGCCATTCTTCACAAACTCCTTGCTTACAAGCAGGATGAGTTAGTGACAAAATATTACGACATCATTATCCAGGTCTTCCAAGACCCCAAACTGCGCCATGGCG
The DNA here is from genome assembly GCA_004124955.1 of Starmerella riodocensis. Lineage (NCBI taxonomy): Eukaryota > Fungi > Ascomycota > Dipodascomycetes > Dipodascales > Trichomonascaceae > Starmerella > Starmerella riodocensis. Next base: position 126,696 of record NRDT01000007.1, read on the forward strand.
AGCTTCCGGCTCGTTTAGAACAACCATTTTTGATGGGCTGTACCTCATCGAATATTGAAGTTCGCACAAAATTGCTGAAGATCTTGAATGACTCTGTCGATCGGACAGTTGGCAAGAGGCTCGTCTATGTCCTCGTAGAGCAGAGCTGGGAACCTTTGGCGGACAAGCAATGGCTTTGCCAAGCGCTGCAACTTGTGCTCTCGCCTCTGAAAGAAAACCAGAAAATATCGATAAACGCACCATTAGGCTTCGCTCCTGCCAATGTACTCCAGTACGCAATTGGTGCGCACGAGGGAGATACTGGAATGGATGTTGATGTGTCACCTGAAATAGTAGAATTTGTGGAGCGGCGCAAAGCATTTATGCGAAAACTTGAGTCAATTCCTGCAAGTGATTTGCTGGACTCCTTGACTACGTTGCTGTTCGTGGATGCAGACTTAGTACATGAGACATGGGTTGATGTGTTTGCTTCGGTTTACAAGCATTCCTTCGCTGAAAAAGAGCGTCATGAACTAGTCAAAGGTATCGTGATGCTTCTAGCGAAAGACTACCATATCAGGCAGTCGGACAAGCGTCCCAACGTTGTCCAAAGCTTGCTCGCCGGTCTCGCCAAAGCAGGTGAGCAAGTCCCCCCTCAATTGACGAAATATCTTGCAACAAACTACGACGCGTGGTACACTGCCATTCAAGTCTGCGAGGGTATACTCAACTCTCCGCAGTCGGATAGTTTGAGGGTGGCAGAGGTAAATTACGACTCCTTGGCGGAACTGTACGCTGCACTTGGAGAAGATGACCATTTCTACGGCTTGTGGCGAACCAGATCGAAATTCGCGATCACTTCAGCTGCCTTGTCTTATGAGCAGTGTGGAATGTGGGGTCGTGCCATGCAACTCCACGAGACGGCGCAGGTTAGAGCATTATCGGGAGTTCTTCCCTATGGTGAATCTGAGTACGGATTGTGGGAGGACCATTGGATCTTATGTGCTGAGAAACTGCAACATTGGGAAATACTGGGCGACATAGCGAAACATGAGGGCTTCACCGACCTTTTGTTAGAATGCCAATGGCGTCTGGCTGACTGGATGACGGACCGAGATGCTCTAGCGGCCACAATTAAAACTGTCATGGATGTTCCTACGCCTCGGCGGCAGGTATTTGAAACGTTTCTGTCGTTGCAGGGATTTGCGCAGAAGACAGATACTTTACAGCATTTGAGCCAGAATTGCGAAGAGGGACTGCAATTGTCTCTCAGGAAATGGCATAGTTTGCCGAGCAGATTCACAAACGCTCACGCACCATTGCTACACACTTTCCAGCAGTTCGTAGAATTTATGGAGGCCACACAGGTGTACACCTCGTTGCAAGCTACAACTGCTTTGAACTTGGAGGCAAAGTCTCAGGAACTCAAAGGTGTGATGCAAGCATGGCACGATCGACTCCCAAATGTCTGGGATGATATCAACTGGTGGGGAGACCTAGCAGCATGGCGGCAACACGTCTTTGGTGTGATAAACCGGGTGTACCTCCCGCTCATTCCTCAGCTGCAACCCACACAAGGTGTAAATGGTGGCGTAGCCAGCAGCAGTTCTGCGGTATATCGTGGCTACCACGAGATCGCATGGACAATCAATCGATTTGCTCACACCGCGCGGAAGCAGAACCTGCCTGATGTCTGTGTTACGCAATTATCGAAGATCTATACGCTCCCGAATATCGAGATTCAGGAGGCATTCTTAAAGCTTCGTGAACAGGCCAAATGCCATTTGCAGAACCCGAATGAGTTGGCTACAGGCCTCGATGTTATTTCAAATACCAACCTCGCGTTCTTCGGTAACCCACAGAAAGCCGAATTCTTTGCGCTGAAAGGAGAATCTTTGGACAAGCTCGGGCAACACGAACATGCATTCAACGTCTTATCTGCAGCGGTTCAGGTTGACCTCCACTTGCCCAAGGCCTGGGCTGCATGGGGAGAGTTCAGCGATCGACGCTTCCGTGAGCACCCCGAGGAAATGAGCTCTGGCGCATCTGCTATTACATGCTATCTGCATGCTATTTCGCAATACAAGAATCGTAAGAGCCGTAAGCTGATCGGGAGGCTCCTGTGGCTCATTGGCCTTGACGATCCACAAGGTGTGTTGAAAGAGGCTGTGGAGGACTACAAGGGAGAAACACCTACGTGGTTCTGGGTAACCTATATCCCTCAGCTTCTTACCGGTCTTTCCCAGAAAGAAGCCAGCTATACTTCCAAAATCTTAACAAAGATTGCGAAGGCCTACCCGCAAGCGCTGCACTTCCATTTGCGCACTGCGAGAGAGGAGTATACCGTGATGCAGAAGCTTCAGGAAAGACAGCAACAACAATTGCAACGGCAGCAAGCACAGCACCAACGCACCACAGAAGACCAAGGCGACCGAAAAGGAGATAACACTGACGATGCGTCAAATGCTGCCCGAACGCCAGGTAAGATGCAGTCACCCAGCATGATGCATGGGGGCTCTGCCAGCGCTACGCCAGCAGGCGCCTCAGGAACTCCAGGTAACGGCCCGGGGCCTGCAGGAGGCTCTGCTCCTCAGACTGCGACTCATCCAGACCAGCAAGGGAAGGCGGGCACGCCTAGATTGGTCCCGACGAAGGGAGACAAAAAGGACCCATGGGAATATGCCGACGAGATAATGGGAGTCTTGAAGACGGCCTATCCACTTCTGGCACTTTCGCTGGAGACGCTTATTGATCAAATGAACCACAGATTCAAGTCGCCTCCAGACGAAGATGCCTACAGGTTGATTGTTGCACTCCTCAATGACGGCCTTAGCTTTATGGGACGACAGCAGTGTACAAGAGAAGACCTCCGACTGCCGCCCCAGACGGAAGCTAACGTAGTGAGATTCGCTGAAGGAGTCATCCCTGAACAGACACGGCCGCAGTTTGAGGCTGATTTTGTACACCCGCGACCAACGTTAGACGAATATATCCAGAGGCTGCGAAAGTGGCGAAATCGCCTCGAGGCAAAATTGGATGCTAGGCCTTATCGCATCAACCTTGAGGCACTTAGCCCTCCACTGGGAGAATTCCACTATCAAAAGTTCGAAGATATCGAAGTACCGGGTCAGAACATGGAACTAGCCGATGACAATCGCTTCTTTGTGAAGGTCGGGAGGTTCGTTCCTCACGTCGACTTGGTTCGAAGCTACGGTATTTGCTATCGAAGAATCACCCTCCAAGCAACTGACGGCTCTCTTCATCCGTTCGCCGTGCAGTACCCTGCTGCTAGGACGTGTCGAAGAGAGGAGAGAGTAAGTCAAGTGTTCAAGATACTAGACGCGGTCATGCAGCGTCGAACTGAAGCTCGTCGAAGAAACCTGCGCTTTACTCTGCCTAACGCCGTCCCGCTAAACACGCACATCCGCATGGTCCAAGATGACCCGAAGTACATCAGTTTCCATCAGATCTACGAGAAATACTGCCGGCAGAAGAAGCAGAGCAGAGATGCACCGTTTGATTACACAGTCGAGCGTATGCGCGCGTCTTTCGACACGCATTTGAATAAGCCAGACCTTCAAAGCGTGAAGGTAGAAATCTTGGATAGCATTCAGGCCAATTTGGTGCCTAAAACTATCATGCGAGACTTCTTTTTGACGCAGTATCGTGGCTTTGAGGACTTTTGGCTGTTCAGAAGGCAGTTTGCCTATCAGTATGCGGCGGTATCATTTATGACCGTGATGATGAGCGCAAACGCTAGGTACCCGCACAAGTTCCTAGTCAACATGGCCAGTGGCAACATTTGGGCCATTGAGATGCTTCCTATCGTATCCCAGACTAGGCAACCTCCAAACTACCTCAATGGGGAACCCGTTGCCTTCCGATTGACGCCCAATTTGCAAACGTTGATGGGCCAGCACGTTATTGAGGGAGTCTTCGCCCAATCGATGATGGTAATTGCGAAGGGACTGACAGATCCAGAGTTTGACCTGCCGTCGTTCTTGCCTCTCTTTGTACGCGACGACCTGATATCCTGGTTCGCTCACCAGCTGAACCCTATACAAAGGACGCCTCTAGGAGTCACCTCGGAGCAGAGCAAACAAGCCATCATCAAGAGCAACGTCGATATCATCATCCGGCGTGCGTCCTCGTTGAGCCAACCGACCTACGCGAACTCAGCAGCGAACCAGACTGCGCTGGATCTGATATCTCTCGCCGTGAATCCCCGAAGCTTGGCGTCAACTGAGTTTCTGTGGATGCCTTATTACTGAGGTAGTTACTTGTATGTATCATTCGTGTATAGCATTTGTGTTGTCACACTTCTATTTATTTGTTACGCTTTGCCAATGTCTGCACATCTTTGCCCTCATATGCCGAGTACGTGCTTTCGCTGGCGAGTACAGTTTGGAGCCCTGACGGTTTCAAGGTGCCACAATTTTGCGACTAGACACCAGTTCGAGAGAACTTTGGAACACTTGCTCAATGGAACTTAAGTTCATACCATACAAAAGGGCAGCTTTTTGTGCAAAACCTCGTCAATACCATGAGGTTGGAATAACTGTGGGAGATCTGGTACATTCCGCTGGTATTTCGTGAAGCTGAGACGCAGTGCATGCGGAAGGGCTCTCTCTCCATGCGCAGCCTAAGGGATCGTCGACCAGACAGTCCAGCAGATCTCTAAAGACGCAAGCGCCCTATGATTCGACGAGTATGCAAGTAATACAAAGTATTGAGAGCTGTTACGAACGAAGTAGCTGCTATATGTGCTTGATATACGACAAACAATGGTGCGTTGGCTGTTGAACTTGCTGTTGAAGTCTCGGTGCATATGTATGCGAAATCTGCATGGCCTTGAGTATGCATTATATTCATGCCGTCTTCCACTGATAGTACATGTTGGGCCACTGCGCGCAGGTGCCGAGGAAACCGACCCAGCCATCGTTGAAGACGCCATTGTAAGTGGCCCAGTGGTATGTGAGGGGAAGCCAAGCGGCATTGACGAACAGTTTGCGGAAGCTTGCCGGCTTGTGGAGCACGTAGCGGTGGTACGGGTACTTGAGGATCTCGAGCATGACGTCGACAGCCCAGAACATGTCCGACCAAATCCAAAGATCTGCTTGCCGCTTGGCCGAAATGTGTATGACATTCTTACTGGCCAGATAAGCAACGTCTTCGAGAAGCTGGTAACCCAGCCCGGATACCGCAGAAATATATTCAGACCAGCGGTCCAGAGTATCTGGATTCTTGTTGTCCAGCGTCAGATCCAGGAACCACTCTATGACTGCCGGGGTCGAGAGAACTCGTGAGAAGGTTCGGTAATCACCGATGAAGTTGCTCAGAATCATCAGTTCCTTGATCCCGAAAGCGTAAGACAAAAGTCGTGCGGGATATGCGATCGAGGCTATGCACCTATCTTGAGTCTTCGCAATCTTCGGATCGATTACGCGAAGGGCAGCACGGAGCTGATAGAGCCTCCTGAAGATGGCCAGAACAGGTGGCTTCTGCACAGGGAGATTGCCCTTAGGCGGAACCTTTTCCGGGACGCTCGCAGTGGCATCTGCAGAGGCAAGTGGGTCTGCACTCGCGTGCGCGTCGGGCTTCGTGATTCTGTTCCTGGCCATTGGAGTGCGCGTTGGAAAAGGTAAAGCGTCGGGCAAGGGGATTATCCGGGGTAGAAGTAGTGTTCGGCTCGGTAGTGCGCCTAACCCCTGCCCCTGCGACAGTGAGGGGACGGGGAAAGCGCATCACGTCAAAACTGTAAGGTGATAGGTCTGTTGTGCGTCTGCGATGTCTAAGGGTATCTTCAGCTGGGAAATGCCGAGGTAGGTACCATACACAAACTCGATCGATGGCTCTCGGCTTTCGGCCAGTAGACGTTCTGGGCCAATGACCTATTTTACCGAGCACTACTGCTTGCCTGCAGCGTCAATTGCCCTCTATCCCGTGGTTTGGCGGCTCGATGTTTCAAAAGAGGAACACAAGTTAGCCTAGGGACCTCAGCAGCACTAAAAAGTATAAATCCTGCAAATATTTACACCAGTGGCTATCTTGGCGTGTTCGAGCCGGCGACATACCAGTCAGCCTTCTGTGCGATCCCACGAAACGGGCATTGCTACTTCTATTACGCGTCTCATGTTACGCTGAGGGCCTGAGTACTAAGGGCCTCGTACGTGACGCCCAGGGAAGTAGGGTTGCGTGACTTGGTCCTAATTCGAGAGCCAACCTACCGGAGCGCGCAAGCGTGCAATCTTCCGCTAATGCAGAGCCGACTCTCGCCGAAGGGCCAACCCCATAGCAAGGTTCCATCTTCCGTGATGATATATACTCAGTTGGGTCGGCTAAATCATGCCTTCTCGTACAAATAATGTACTAACGTCGCGTTTCAGCGATTTGAATGCGACAGATCAGCTCGGCCGATCTAAAACCTAGCTCGGCACCAAAAGACGGAAATAAATTAAATGACGCCTGCTGTAGGCCGTATTATCATTGTTAAGGAGCGTAGCACGCCTGCTGTAAAAGCGATAGCCGCAATCGTAGTCGAATGGTGAAGGTGACTTGCTCGCGGACTGGTGCCGCCCGTGCAAAGCTTTAGGACGCGCCTCCGACAGGGGGTAGCGAGGGCAGGTGGTAGAGAATACTAACTGTGTCCAGTGAACGAAGCTGAAATCTCAAAGTTTTTGAGTCTTAGCCAGTCTTCGTCGGATAAACTCAATACGGAGAAACCGGGCATGGGCGAGGGCAGCGATCGGTCATCCAGTGGGGTGGGAGTTGAGACCAATAATGAATAACGAATAAATAAGTTCACTGAATAAATATAAAGGGTTGGAATGAGAGGGTCCCAAGGCAGTCTAGTCTTGCGTCCTGTCGCCCGAGCTCTGTGTGATCCAAGGGTGCTGAAGCGCCTCCTGGGCGGAGATGCGCTGCTTTGGGTCGAGAGCCATCAACCGTGTAATGAGATCCAGGAACTGGTCCCAGAACTTCCGGTCTGAGCCAGTGCTCGACGCATGGGTGTGAAGCAGCTGGCTGATCGTCTGCATGTTCTCCACGGCGTCGCGTTGGCTTTGCTCTAATAGGGGTGCAAGCTTGGGCGGCCATATCCGTGACGCGAATAGGGATGCAGTTTGATTGGAGTTGGATGTTGCCGTTTGTGAGAGTTGCGAGGAACTGAACCGGAGGCCGAGCGTGCGCTCCATCATGTGAAGGTGCTCAAGGTCGTTGCGTGTTTCGAAGAGAACCTTTCCTGTGCAAAGCTCAACCAACACGCAGCCTATGGACCAAAGATCACACGGGAAGCTCCAGCCGGAACCCAAGATGATTTCTGGAGCGCGATAATGGCGCGTTGAGACGACAGACGAGTGATACTCGTCGTCGAATATTGCCGATCCAAAGTCTATAAGAGTGACATCGGTACACTCGAGCTCCTTGCGGTTGATTAGCCGTCTCGCGCGCGACGATTTGCGACGGTAAACGCTTTGCCTTGACGTGGAGCTGGCCAGCAGAATGTTTTCTGGCTTGAGATCGGTGTGCACGAGCCCCATCGAATGGATGAAGGCCACCGAGGTGAGGATCTGCTTCGCAAAGCTCAAGACGTGCTGCCCTGGGAAAGGAAGAAATTGATTTGCTTTCAAGAAGTCGTAAACGGAGATATCGTGGAGATCGGTGACGATGCAGACGTGATTGCGGTAGTCGAAACATTCGCGCATGCGCACGCAGCGCATCTGGCAGCACGGGTCGCATGCGCTGATCAAAGAGAGCACGCGCAGCTCTATTTTCGAGGCATCGCGGTACTTGGGGATTGCACGTATGATTTTGATGGCGCAGTACTGGCGCGTGCGCTCGTCCCAAGCCTGTGCAACCTTCCCAAACGTGCCTTGACCGAGGAGCTTGATAACCAGGTAACGGCCTGCGAACCATTCTCCGGGTCGGACGACGTAATGGCCGCCCGTGTCGTCGCATTCTGTGAATGGTCCAACATCAACCACCTTGGGAAGCACGACCTCTTGGGGCTTCCACGTCTTGCGTGCGTCCGTCTGGCGGCTTTGTTGCGTCGGATATGCCAGAGAAGGGATCACCGCTGGCTTCGAAACGACGGGAGGCGGGATCTGGGGCAGCCCGGGCGTGAGCGGCGGCGCGAGTCCTCCGGCGCCCATGTTTAAGCCTAGAGTGTTCCCAGCTGCCGGCATCATCGGGACCGTTCCATCTACTGCACCACCAAGCGTGCCGTTGACAGGCCCATTCGGCACCGTTGGCTGATTTTGGTACTGGTAGCGCACAGTGTCCATCATGAACGGCATACCCGGGATAAGTGTCTGTGCGGGAAGCATGCCCTTTGCAACAGCAGGGTCACCTCCATTGCTTCGCAAATTGAGATGCTGCTGCTGCTGCTGCTGCTGCTGCTGCTGTTGTTGTTGTTGTTGTTGTTGCTGCTGCTGCTGTTGAGGGAGGTGCCTCGGGACGGGGAGTACCTGCGGGCGCGATGCCAAGCTCATGCTCGTGGGCGTTTGCGGAGTAAGGGGCTGCTGCTGGATCTTGTTAGAGAGCCCGTTCACGCGGCGTCGCTTTTCGCCAAATTCGTTGACGGGACTTTGCGGGGAGAGCAGCTCCTGAGGCGGGGACTGCGGGTAGAAGCCTGGCTGCTGGAAGCCCTGCGCTGGCTGATAGATCGGTTGCTGAAATGGCATGGCAAATGCCGGTTGTAGCTGTGAGGTCTGCTCGCCGGACGACGTGCTGAGCTGGGGTGGACTAGATACCTGGTGGAAGGCGTCGAGCATGAGTCCGCCGTTGGCGCTTTGGATCGGTCCTGCTCGTTTCCCCAGAACCGTCACAGGTGCCATACAATGCGCGAGCTTTCGAGGGGCAGAAGCGGAGCACTAGATGCGAGTGGCGTCCGTTCTTCAGCAGAAGAATCTGCAAGGCTCTGGAGCTGAAATCAGTACTTCTGGCGTGCAATTGATAATCGCTGGGGTGCGCAACTCTGAGGCTGATATCAGTGCTGGTTGCGTAGGGCTGGGGCACGATAACCTGCACCCCCAAAGACCGCTTTCCATAGTGAGTCCCCAGCCCACCACCTCTCCACCTGCCCCACGAGCTCTTTCCCATCGCTTTAGGCAGACCGCTCGAACCCGGGCTAGGGCGAAGCAATCGGACACTTGTATCCAGCCTAGCCCGCAGGTTGGCCTCTGCTCCGATACGCGCAGGTGGGAAAAAGAGCGGGCCTAGAGAAGCTGAGGACCACGACTCATTTCCAGCGATATGCCAGGCGCCTCTTTCGGAGGGGGGCCACACGGCAAAATTTGACCCGGTTCCCGCAAATTTGAGTATTTCTTTGTGCTACGTGCGGCGGAGTCTAGACACGCCCCCTCTACGCACACCCTGCCTCACAGCGGCTGTCTCAGCGGCTGCCTCCTCACAAGCCCTCCTTCCTTCCCACCCTCATCTAGGAATGCACCAACTCATTAACGCGGCATCAGAGCTTCTCTTAGCCTAGCGGAAAACTTCATTCTGAAAGTTATGAGTTACTTTCTGTGGCCAAACGGTTTAGAAATTATATACCGGCCCTTAGCCGTTCGTTGAGTTAGTGTTTCCATCTGCGAGCATCGCCTTTGCACAGCATAGTTTCATGATCACTGATGGACTTTGCATTTTACTTTAGGTAGGGTTACGCGCACGTTTGGTAACCCCTACCTGCGCTTATATCGTCATATTTGAGTAGTCTTTCTGCTCATCCACTCTAAAGAGAGAAGAAAAGCCCCTATTTGCGTAGCCCCAGCCTTATTTGTGGACTTTTGCAAATTGTCGAGAGGGATGGCCATCTTAGGCGTCTAAAAGGACAATTTTGTTGATTTAGATGCCGTATGAGAGTATGAACCTCGTGACATAGGTTAATTAATAAGGTCGGGACGAGGGTTCGTACGTGCCACAATCACGATATTCACGCTCACTTCATGAAAATAGCTCGTTCACGTTATCGACTTGAGTGATCGGGCGCGCAGCAGTGCATAGTTAGCATACATTACCGTCTTCAACTTTAAACCACATACACTTGTATAAGTAGGCCGAGCGAAATTCGAAGTGATGGGGCTCGTTCTTATGGAATAAAAACGGCCTCAGGCCGCATCTTAAAGTCGCATACTATGACGTAGATCATGCCCACGATGCTCAGGGGAAGCGTAAGATTAGTGGCTTAGGAGCGCACCATGGCTGTTGGCACTGAGGGATATTACAAGCAGATTCAAAGATCATCTTGCGAGTCCACGTAAGTAGATAGCGTTGTCGTCATGTGCACACAGCTTCTGTACTTATTTCGAACTTCCAGCACATACCAATAAGGTCTTTAGACCTCAGATTGAGACATCTCTGCTAGCATTAATCTTATCACACCAACGCGCTTGATTGTTTAGTGAGGCTGCACCGATTGTTCTGAGACGAAATTGACAGCTAGCCACAACTGCACCTAAGAATTCTATGCACCAAAGGCTCACGAAAAGTGAGGCCTCGAAAGAACAACACTGAATTCAGTGCTACAAGGGACCAAGTGTCATGTATTAGGCTTTGGTTCTTACTTCAGCGGGATATTAAAATAGATAGGCTTTGATTGTGTGACGCGCCAGTTTTCGAATGAGTTGGGCAGTGACCTGCTCAACAGCATCTAGACATGCGGGCGTGGCAAAATGCTGAGAATTATTCACCCAGCTAATATGTATGTGATTGTATGTAGGCATCCTGTATACGTGTGTGCATACTGCGATGGGTAGGAGGTGTGTGCATATGAAAGAGTAGGTTGATGTTTACTGATATAAGGGAGCGCTCATGGGGCGTGGTCAACTTAGTTGGAAAGTCTGTGGGGTGTAACAAAAACGAGCTGGTCTAGGGCAGCACAGTAGGTTCGATCTCAAGCAGCTTGGCAGCACGTCTACAAGGTGAAATACTGTGTGCATACAAGAACAATTTGCACGAATGACTAGAGGCTCATCATGGCGGCTCCAGCAAATAGATTTCGATAGCGTGCACGGTGTTTTTGTATAGGCTACAACGACGGACGCCAAACCTTACAGGATACGCGCGGGTGGGCTGCCATGGGGTGAGACGGCAGCGACACAGCTCCCATCACGCTGAATAAGCACCTCTCATATTTTGAAATTTCCAGATATTTTTTATCACCACTTCTACTTGGACTAAGAAGCCAAGTAGATAAACTGTGAAGGCCGCAGACATGTCGCAGCACGCCGCATCTAGGCCGTCCGCACAAGAGGGCGGAGCCGGCTCGGCGCCCAGCTCGGCGCCGCAAAAGGGCGCTCAGAACGCGAGCACAGGTACGGAGCCTGCTGCTCCGACTGGATCCGCCATCGCCACCGGTACGCAAGAGGGACCGCAGTCTAATCGCACGCGAGCTCACTCCCGAGAAAATCAGGGAAGGAGGAATTCCTACACCAAACACAGCAATTACCATCCCAACACAAACCCGCAGTCCGCTGGTCACCACCACAATCCAAATATCGGGCACGCGAATGTTGGACCGCAGAACAGCGAGAACTCACACTTTAGAGGGCCTCGTCAGGGATATCCGCGCTACAACCACTCTCGAGGACCGAGCTATCAGGGAAGTCCTATTTTTAATCCTGCCATGCTCGACCCCGCGTTGTATCAGAACATGTATCCGGTGTTTGACGCAGGCCGTTTCATGGCTCAACCTCCGCCGTTCGTACCGCCCCAGGCGACTGGAGCCAACCGCAAAGTTGTCATGACCGACGCTAATGGTAACCCCATCGACCTGAGGGAGAAACTCAAGCATACCCGCGACAACAGCAGTGGAATCGAGAAGGAGCGCACGCCTGAGGTCAAAGCCCCGGAGGTCGTCAAGGTAAAGCCGAACGATGCCGCACAGAAGATGAGGGAGCTCATTGCGGAAAAGCGCAAGAAGTTGGCCGAAAAGGAAGGTAAGGCTGAGCCTAAAAAACAAGAATCCGCGAAGCCTGTCTCGGAAGCGCAGCCGGCAGCTCAGTCAGATGCTGAGCCAGCGCAGCAGCCAGCGCAGCATGCTTCTGCGGAGACTACTACGGAGAGCGCTCAGAGCAAGGCTTCACAGGTTTCACCGCCTACTGAACCTAAGGCTGAGCAGGCCGTTACGCCCAGCATTACCACTGCTCCGGAGGAGGGGGCGAACGCTAGCGCCGAGCCTCCGGCCGAAGTCCGAAGAGAGGTGCCACAAGACCAAGATCGCCAGGAGCCTGCACCGGCTGACGCGGCCCCCACAGAGGCTAGAGAACCCGCTGCGGAGTCTGGTGAGGCGACGCCGAGCTCAACACCGGCTCAGAAGACCGAAGATGCTCCTAAAGCAGAAAGCAAGCCTGCACCCAGTGCTGGCAAGTGGGTGCCTCCTTTCTTGAGGAGAAAGATGGAGGCCGAGGCTAAAGAGGCCGAGGCCAAAGAGTCAGGAGCGAAGGAGCCCACCACGACTGAGGCGACCGATGCGCCAACCCCAGCTGCTCCGGAAGCAGTCTCGAAGGACGTCGTCAAGGAAGGAGCCAAGAGCGAGGACAAGGAGGCTGTCACCACTGAGAAGAAGGAGGTGAAGGTTCAAGAGGCCAGTGCAGCACCATCTAAAGCTGTGAAGGAAGAGCCGAAGGAAGCCGCCAAGGAGGATCCCAAGGAGACCGAGTCATCGAAGGCGGAAAAGTTCCGGGCACGAGCTGAAGCTTCCCGTCACCTCAAACCGGAGGAGCTGGGCTCTATGGTGTACCCCTCGAACGCACTCAGCAACACCGAAGCCGGAAAAGGCTCCGGCTTCCGATACACGCCGGATTTCCTTTACCAATTCGCGGAGAAGGTACCAAGAGCATACTACGACACTTTCCGACCCGTCATGGGATTTGACTACGAGGCTGGCGTTACTCGATGGGGCTCTGGCCGCGGTGGCGGCATGAGCTCTCGTGGACCGTCGCGAAGTAGCTCGCATGTTGGCTTCGGTCCCAGCAGCGGTCGTGGCAGCGGCGGACGCAACGGTGGCTCCATGCGAGGCCGCAATAATTCGCGACGAAAGGGCGACCGCCAGGGCAGTCGCAGGGACCGTGATGATGCCGCAAACATCGCGGCCGCTGATCTTCCGCCTCTGCACACAGTAGAGAACGCGTGGACCCCGAGCTTCGTCAAGAAGGCTGAAAAGAACGACGAAGCGGATGATGGTCGTTTGTCCCCCGAAGAGGTTCAACGCAAGGTCAAGTCACTGCTCAACAAGATGGCCTGGGAGAATTTCGACCAGATTGCGACTCAGATCCGTGACATCGCCCTCCAGTCTGTCGGGGAAAACAATGCATTCACTTTACGCCAAGTCATTCAGCTCACATTCGACAAAGCTATCGACGAGCCTCACTGGTCTGAGATCTACGCGGCTTTCTTCCTCTATCTGCACGTGGGTGACGGTGCTATTCCGGCCGAAGTGGTGGACGAGTCCGATCCCAACAAGGTCCTGAAGGGTGTACCCGTGCTCCGACGATACTTGCTGAACATGAGCCAGCAAGAATTTGAAAAGGGATGGGGTGAGATTGCCAAGCTTAGTGGCAATGTAACCATGCTGAGTGACGAGTACTATGCTGCGATTGCGCTCAAGCGACGTGGCCTGGGTCTCACTCAGCTCATTGGCGAATTGCTGAAGAAGGGCCTTGTCAGCGAGAAGCTTGTCATGGGCTGCTTTGCACGCCTTGCCGTTGAGGAGCCCTCGGAGGACATTGTGGAGTCGATGTCGAAGCTGATCCGCACGGTCGCCACCACTATGATCAGAATGGGCCAAGGTAATGTAATAGACATGGCCATGGGAACGTTGGTGAAGTGGAAGGATTCGGGCAAGATGGCAGCTCGTCTCAGATTCAAGATCATGGACATGGAGGATCTCGCGAGGAAGAAGTGGGTCGGTGTTGACGACAGCAACGGCCCGAAGACCATTGCGCAGGTACACCTTGACGCGTTGAAGAAGGAGCAGGAGGCCGAGCGAGAAAAAGCAATGAAGTCTAGGCAGGGAAGCAGGAGAGGAGGCGACTTCGGTCGCTCCTCGAGTGGGCGTGGGCGCAGGTAGTGATTAAATGGGTACTAGCCAATATTTAACATTAGATCCGATTTTTGAGAACACCTCAATAGCATGGATTAATCTTTTATCTATACTAATGATGTCTTTAGGTGGTTGATGGAAATGCCTTCAGCGCTTCACGCCCGCCGCCTCACTTGGGCTGTGAACTGAGGTTTCTGGTTTGTCGCAAACTGCTCTTACAGAGGTCTCGCGTCTACTTGGGATAGAATTATGAACTACGTGGCTGTGGGATAAGCGTCGATCCAACCGATTTCCTTGCGGGCATGAAATCCCGAGCAGCCTGCGTGCTGACCTGCCGTGCCGAATTCCGCAGTGCTGGCGGCTCTTTCGCTAACTGCGCTGACCGATCGCGTGATGTGTCCATCAGAGAACGAGAATTTGGCAGGCGCTTTACTAGTCCTCGAGCGCACGCGTAAAGCAAGGCGGTACCTCGCCTGCAGCCGCAGATCGGAACCTTGGAATTGGTCCCACAAATGCCTGGGCCTACCCCGTTTTGAGTGGCCCGCGGCGGCAGCCGTTTTTGCATGCGAGGACTTCTCTCGAGACCGAATAATATGAGTATTTTCTGACTCAGATTCAGCAAACATGCTCAAAATCTTTTCAGCAGTGTCCTGTCTACTGGATGGCTCGTCGTGATGTCTGAGGCTCGAGGACGCGTACTCCGAGGGCTCAAGCAGTTTTGGTCTTCTATCCGTGAACGAATCTTGGCACACGCGATGAAGCGCACTTGACTTCGCTCTCGACGAGCGCCGGCGGGCTAGCGTGGTTGGTGGGATCTCAGGCCATAGGCCCGAGCCCGCGACAAGCCGGGACAATATCTCGACCTCGGAGCCCCAGCGGTCCTCCCAGGAGGGATCCAAGGCTGTGCAGATTATACAGATCGAAGCCACTGCATGACACAGGAGTCCTAGCCGAACTCTGGAGTTCTTTCGGATGAGCTCGCGCAGCGCGAACGCAACGGAGAGGGAAAGGAAGCTCGATATTTCAACAATGAGTCGCAATGTGGCATGGATTGTGGCCGGAATCGAGGAGTCCATGTTTGTGCAGCTGAGCTGGCGAACGCACGCGCAGAGCACAGAAACATTGTCTTATAGAGAGACGCGTTTAAGAAGCGCACTCTGCGCTTAAGGCCACCCTCCTAACCTCGGGGTCTATACTTAAAGGCCATGACTAGCATGACACTTAAGGTAATAAGGTACAACACGATGAATGACATGTCCTTGGTCGAAGAAGGCTTGAAGCACTGCGTTACAATGGAGGTGATGTTTTTGTTGCACTGAGGCTGCGTCGCACAAAGCTGAGCAGTGCAGTTGGCACACTGAAGCCCTACATCGAGCGGGACTAAGAAGGATGTCTCGCAGTTGCACCGGCAGTAGAGGAGGCTCATCCGCCTTTTCGATGGTCGAGGACGGCGGAGACTTCTAGCTTCACTTGCCACTACTTCCCCCCAAGCCTGGCCAAGTGCTTCAGTGCACACGCCTATTCATGCCTGTCGTGCTACGCGCGTTCCCGCTTGACGTAGCATTTGTCAGCATTGCGTCAGCAAGGGTGGCACTCGCTTGTCATCGTTGCAAGGCACCTTCACCACCGTGTTGCCCCCCTCAGAGTCCATTAGACACAGCAGCTTGTTACTGGAAAAAGATGGCGAGCGCTGCAGCTGTTCAAAGGAGTCCTGCAGCAGGAACTCTGGACGGGATTCGCCCGTTCTTCGAGCAGAACATCCAAACTTTAGAGTTGGAGATTAATGCTAAGAAGCAGGATTTGCGGCGGCTCGAAGCGCAGCGAAACGCTCTGAATGCGCGAGTCCGCCTTCTCAAAGAAGAGTTGCAGCTACTGCAGGAGCCGGGTAGCTATGTTGGCGAAGTCGTGAAGGTCATGTCCAAGAATAAGGTGCTTGTGAAAGTACACCCCGAGGGAAAGTACATTGTTGACATATCCCCGGAGCTCGATATCAAAACTATCCAACCAAGCATGCGCGTATGCCTGAGAGCAGATAGCTATCAGCTACATCAGATACTGCCGCACAAAGTCGACCCACTCGTCAGCTTGATGATGGTTGAAAAGGTACCGGATAGTACCTTTGATATGGTCGGCGGGCTGGACAAGCAGATCAAAGAGATCAAAGAGGTCATCGAGCTGCCAGTGAAGCACCCAGAGTTGTTCGAGAGCTTGGGAATCGCACAGCCTAAAGGCGTAATTCTATATGGCCCTCCAGGCACTGGTAAGACTCTCCTCGCGCGTGCAGTTGCTCATCACACGGAGTGCAAGTTTATTAGAGTGAGCGGAAGCGAGTTGGTTCAGAAGTATATTGGCGAGGGCTCGCGAATGGTTCGTGAGTTATTTCTAATGGCAAGAGAGCACGCCCCGAGTATCATTTTTATGGATGAAATCGACTCTATTGGATCCTCGCGGGTCGAGGGCTCGTCGGGTGGCGACTCAGAAGTACAGAGAACTATGTTGGAACTGCTGAACCAGCTGGACGGGTTTGAATCTTCGAAGGACATCAAAATAATCATGGCGACGAACCGTCTCGATATTCTCGATCCTGCGCTGCTGCGACCCGGCCGTATCGACCGCAAGATTGAGTTCCCTCCCCCTACAGTCGAGGCACGTACAGATATCCTCCGAATCCATTCGCGGCGCATGAACCTGACGCGTGGCATAAACATGCGGAAGATCGCCGAGAAGATGACCGGAAGCTCTGGCGCAGAGGTGAAGGGTGTCTGCACTGAAGCGGGTATGTACGCCTTGCGCGAGCACCGTGTTCACGTCACTCAAGAGGATTTCGAGCTCGCAGTCGCCAAGGTGATGGCTCGCAATGACGACGGACAGGTCGCCCTCAATAAATTCTTTAAGTAACGATTGGCTAGCTGGATAGTTTTGTAATGCTAGACATGTATACCTTGCTCAAAAAGTGGCAGTTAATACTTCTCGAGTGGCAGCTAATACTTCATATCTAGCGGGGTATCGGTCCCAAGTCACTGAAAGCGTTATGAAGGCATTCGGCGCCTGTTGCACTGTCAGCCATCGTACTTTCTTTTCCTGTTTGGTTTTTGTCTTCCTTCACGTCTTGGTTGATCCCTAGTGACGAAACATGCCGTCTGATAATTGCTTTTACGCTGCTCTGTGGTCTCTAAATTAAGTAAAATTAGAAGATAATAGAACTTGAGTAATCTAATAAACATTGCCTAGAATCACCAAAGCTTGCTCATTTGAATAATATGCGAGATCGAAAGAACACAGCTTAGCCAATTTGGCGTGTACCCATTTAAAAGCGGTGCTGGCCGCTCCAAGCTGTATAGCAACAATGATCGCCTCTCTTGCCATTTCCATTCTTGCATCAACCGGTCTGACTCAAGCTGAGACCTCCGTTCAATCAAGCTCTGCGAAAATAGCTGCTGCGCACACGGAGAGCTCGGGTCGTCCCTGGTATATGGACGTGTTCAGTCGTGAGTTCGTTGCCAATGCCGTAGAGGTCCGCTCCGACAACGTTCCGTATGAGAAGGCATCTTCAGTTGCTAAGGTGCTCGTAGATAGCGCACTCGACCATGAGCAATACACGTCGCTGGCTTCGGAGGCTTTCCAGATGTGGATCACGGATGGCTTCGACCCAAAGCCGACTTCAGTTTATCAGCTGGCCACAAACGCAGAGTCCGCGTATAGCAAAATTCACCAGAGCGCCGAATATTGGAAATATATCGCCTACGCCAGATCAACCGCCGCCGCCGTGTTTGATGTGAAAAAGATGCTGCCAACGTTGGCCCCCGGCCAGAATGCCACCGAAGCCAAGATTATGGAGTCGGCCCAAAGAAAGTATGCTGCAGAAGCATATGCTTCCCTAGTAAAAGACCCCAAGGGGAAGGCAGCTGCCTCAATTTTTGAGAAGGTCGGGATGAGTTACGCCAACGATTTTACGAAAGGACCTGGAACACATATGGACACTAGCGTGCTTGATTCTCTTCTGATGCGCGCATTCAAGGTCTTGTAAGACGCGTCTGAGTGCGCAACAAGGTAGCGTTGCAACATCCGCTGGGCGTATTACGCTCTTCGCACTATTCTTCCTGTTTCCATCTCTGTCGTTGGATCTGACACGCAGGCTATCTCTAAGAGGTGCGTGCACAAATTATAAATATACTACAATTACAGATACGTGCATGCAGTCTCAAATTTTAGACAAAAATCTGATTTTTACAACAAGCTGACAACTATGGCTGGGCGATGTCATAGAGCTGCGTCGCAGTTACAGCTCGATAAGGTGTTGTCAAAGCGGATTATACAAATGTGAGTTTGCAGCGCGAGGACTCGACCAAACTGAGTTTAGCGAGTTGGTAACTCTATCTTGGCGCTCGTCCATACACAGGAGACTAAGTCAGTTGTGATCACAGCAGAGGCCCGCCACTGGCCACTCTCCCGTCGGCAAGGTCAGCATCTCTTATCGGTCCATTATTGGTGAAAGCGCGCTAATTGGTGGCGTCGTTGGATCGCGCCTAGACCCAGAATTCAAACCCTTGGGTTCACCCTAACATCAGGATAGGCGCAGTGAATTCCATTGAGGGGTCGCTCAGAGCGCGATGAGGGTGTCACGAAAAACCCATAGTAGCGCCACCGAGCCGCAAATCTCAAAGCGTGGGATTTTTTCGAAGCCTACTGTTCGATGAACACCACACGAGCCAAAATCCAGTGGCCTTACCTCCGCGATCGGAGCTCTCACTTTTCAGCACATGACCTGCAGTTCAGCCGTGCAGATAAACGTTACTTAGTAAGTCTGGAGTAGCTCTATAACACCGTCAGGACACAGCTTTATATATATCGACCCCTGCCCCATCTAAGTCCTCCTTCTTCACCCCCTTCAAATCAATTTCATCAGCAGACTTGTCTGGTTGTACTCGAACAGATGCTCAGAAATTTGCAGAACAATGCCTTGCCGTTGCGCGCAAATGTGGCGGCGGGTCGTATGATCAAGCCTATGACTCGATCGTACCATGAGAAGGTCATCGATCACTACAACAACCCGAGGAATGTCGGCACTCTCGACAAGAAGCTGAAGTCTGTGGGCACCGGACTAGTTGGCGCCCCTGCATGCGGAGATGTGATGAAGCTGCAAATTGATGTCGACGACAGCGGCAAAATCAAGGACGTGAAGTTCAAGACTTTCGGGTGTGGCTCAGCAATTGCGAGCTCATCATACATGACCACGCTTGTCAAGGGTATGACTCTTGAGGAGGCGGGCAAAATTAAGAATACTGTGATAGCAAAGGAGCTCTCTTTGCCCCCTGTAAAGATGCATTGCTCGATGCTGGCGGAGGATGCCATCAAGTCAGCCATTCGCGACTTCCGTTCTAAGAACCCAACCAAGAATCCAGTAGGCAAGTCGACACTCGGACCAGATGCGTCCCAGCCATTGGCTTGAGCTCGTCTGATTATTTATAGAGCGATGGTTTCCGTCGGCTCTCAACAGCAAGGTACCCCCGACGCCACGCGTTTCGTATAGAGAGGCTCGTGGGAAACCTGCCGGATCAGTTGTTGGCTCGAACTCATAGTTGTTCAGATTGCAGCCTTTGCTGGATTTTCGCCGACTCCATGGGAAGTCTCGCATCAGTCTTTTCATTCGGGACTAATTTATGATTCCATGATCCAGAAGCCACTGAACGTGGCTTACTTTTAAGGATGTATATATCATTTCGCAAAATTCGCGCGTTTATATGTATACAACTAACTCTCAATTTCTCATGTGCTTGTCATGGTCTTTAGAGATCAGTGGCGCCTTTTTGAAGCAACGGGCAGACATATGGGGCGCTCGAGCACTCCTGGCCCAGGCCTTTTATCTGAGGAGAGGCTTAGTGTTCACACATATATTTTATATTCTCTACTGGCTTAATACAAGCCCGGGGCCATTTCTCGCGCTAGAATGTAACGATATATCATCGCGAGGGAAGTATTTTACCCTCTATAGCGGCAGCCCTCTCTCAGCCATTCGTAAGCATGGGTGAGCCGGTCATAATTGCCGAGTCTCTGCCGTTCATATCGCGAAGCCTACTGGTCACACTCGCAAGGCCGCGCCATGAAACGCTTCGAACAGCCGCAACGCTGCTGTGGACCACCTGCGAGAAGCTGCGTTTAGGCAGCGACACCTATGCCACAGCCTTATTGTACCTGCAACGTCTGCTTGTACTGAATCCGCAGCTTCTGGACAAGGTCGGGCGAGAAGACCAAGATTTACGTGAGGCATCTTGCGCATGCTTAGTGACGGCTTTCTTGACGGAAGGCGTCGCCAAAAAAATCGACGATGCGGCCACCGTCATGGAAGTTGAGCCGGCGCGAGTCATAGCTATGCAGCGCGAGGTTCTTGAAACCAATGCGTTCGATTTTCGGGTTCAGACTGCTCCGCAGTGGGTCGTCAGGATTATCAAAACTCTCGATCTAGATCGATCTATGGGGTATCGTGCATTTCTCGCCGCGTTAGATGCGTGCGAAACGAGCGCGATCTTGCAATTCCCCGCGCACCACGTAGCTGCAGCGTGTATCGACGTTGTCATGAGGGAAGAAAGGGGTGCGGGAAACAAAGAACGGCCGTTAATGCACTGGGACCTCGATCGCTTCTCTCTCAAGATTGTGGCCATCCGCACGACTTGCCGCCTACTACTAGAATTCTACGAGCGATGCGATCGCGAAGGTTTTGCAACACATGCTTCATTGAGACAGTCGAATGAGCTGAGAAGCTGGCTTCTCTCTCTCAAGAAGTCTGTTCCTGGAGTCGAGCCCGTGTCGATCCCGCTTACTCGTGATCCGACCGTGTCTAAAGAGGGCACGGCGAGATTCCGCGCTCGACGGCGGCGTCTCGAATGGGGGTTCTATAGCTCTGAGGACAAGTCCCGAAAGAAACACCCAAAACTGGCCTAGCATGATAGCGTACAAAGCCTCACTCGCAATTATTTATTCTAGAAAGCTCTACCCATAATAGCTGTTGCAAATTCCGTAAGAAAAAAAGAGGCATGAGCTCTTTTGAGTGCGTGAGTGCGTGAGTGAGTGAGTGCGTGCTAATGCTAGAATGATTGTGTGAGAGTATGAGTGTGAGTGTGTATGCGCACAAGCATACAACCGCTTCTGCGGCCAATAGCAGTTTCCGCCGGTAGATCACACTGGCGATGTGTACTTGATCAAGATAGTACACCGGCCCTCGTCTTTTCACCTTTCATTCTGATATATACCTGTGTTTCCTGAGCGGATCCAGCTCAGCCATTTTTTGGAATATGCTAGGATCAACCTGAACATTTCGCATGTTCGCGAGCTCGCAGAGCAATCGAGCTGCCCAGACCGACCCCTCTTCGTCCCAAAGCTCCTTTACTAGGTCGCTTTGCTCAGCGAGAAGCTCAGGTGTGATCTCACCCTGGAATTGCGGAGACTCCAGTAGCCACTGATAGTAGAGCCATCCGCTTTGATCTTTTGGATCCATGGCCACGGCCCCATACACGTAGTCCAGCTCACGCTGAAGCGAAGGGGCCTTGGGTACGTGCGCTAGAAGCTGCGCACGATAGTGCCACGCACTAAAATTGCTGAAGTTCTCATTGATTTTCTTGGTCGTGAATTCAAACTCCTGCTGATCGCTGGACACTGTAGAGCTTGCGACCACCCACCGCCGGTAACTCCAGCCGTGGAAGTTGCGCGCATCTCGCTCGAGTAGCTTTGACGTCAGAGCAAGCTCACGCAGCCAGACTTGGCTCTCCTTGTTCGAGCCACTTAGCTCAGACAGCACCCACCTGCGATGATTCCAGATCCAATACACTTTGGGGTGCGTCGGCAACAACGACTCGGTGAGCCTCAGGTCATTAGCAAGGGCTATTTGCTTCTGCTCGTCAGCCATAGCTGCTATCAGCTCGCGTCTGATATTCCAAATGGTATAATGGTCCGGATTTAGGGCGAGAAGGTCCGAAGTCAGGCTAAAGGTTGCAGCATCAGCTCGCGCATCGAGGACTAGCTTCTCGAGCTTGCAATAGCGCGCAATATCCCCAGCTTCGCGTCTGCGCCTCAGCTGGCGTTGCTCCTCGCTCCGCTTCACGCGGCGCACGCTGTGCATTGTCGCATAAGTTGTAGCCGACGTTGAAGAGGAGCCCTTGCCGCCATAGCTGACAGCTACCCACCTCGAAGCTAGCTATCGCGCATTGTTTACCTCGTGTAGAGCCATAACACTAAGGTAGCGGTGGGGGCAGGGCCAGGTCTGTTTGAAAGCGCAGTCGAAGCGAGCCTGGATTCATTTGAATAGTATAGTCTGACTGTATCTTACCAGGACCTCAAGCGGCACCAATTGTATGGTGCCGCTCGAATTGATATATGTGAGCCTCCACGCTCTGCTTTTCCAGCGGCAACTGTATCCTAGAGATAGTTTTCGAAGAGCTAAGAAGTGGGGGGTGCCAATTGTTTTGTGCGAGCTTCCCGAGGTTAGATCTTACCTTGACGAGGTGATTGGCGATCTCAACGAGCACTGGTTCAGTCGGTCGGCAGATATTAAAGAAATTCACTTCACCATACTTGATTGTACGAGCTCACCGGTGGAGCGCTGGACTTTTGCCTTCGAAAACGAAGTGTCTTCTAATGAAGAAAGACTTCGTGCTCAGATTCGGTGCTACTTGCGTGAGCTGACGTCCACTGTAACTTTTTTGCCTGTACTCGTGGGCCAGCATACTTTCCGCATAACTGTTGAGGACCAAGCGCCTCCGAATGCTGGTACCCCGCATCGCTGGGTGCCCTCTACTGTAGCAGAGATTCACGGCGGAATCTCTGGTATTCTTCAGTCTGTTGAGACCCCAGACTTTAGAGTAAACTCCTCAGTTACATATAGCATGTAAATGGGTAATTTTGGGTAAACGCGCTCGAAGCTCATACATCGGAAATCCCGACACCACTAGTTTGACCAAAATCCGTTGCGCGTTGACAACCTCATCTTGCAGCGCATTTTCCAGCGTGAGCGATGGCTACGCGCATCGCAAACGTCGAGGAGGGAGACATAAGCAAGGATGCGGCGGGGGCTAGCTAGCGGCTTGTCAAAATGCCAGAAGAATGTATATTAGGTTGATAAATATTATGACATACTAAAACAACTGCAGAGCAAACTAGCACAACTTTCAAAGCTCATCGTGGAAGTCATCCTCCTCGTCGTACTCAACGTCATCGTCGTAGCCAGCGTCGCCAGCATCCTCAGCTCCATACATCTTCGAGGTAATCGGGTTGACGATTGCCTCCAGCTTAGCGCGAGCCTCCTGGAACTCCTCAACCGAGGCCTCCGGGTTGGCGCTAATGAACGACTCCGCCTCATGCATGCCATCCTTGATAGTCTTGACATCGGCCTTGTCGATCTTGGCGCTGCCTTCGTTGATGAGCCTGCTGACGCTATTGACATAGCCCTCGAGGGCATTGCGCGCCTCAATGCGCTCCCTCGTCTGATTGTCCTGGTCCTGGAACTTCTCAGCATCTTCGACCATACGCTCGATATCCTCCTTGGAAAGGCGGCCCTTGTCGTTGGTGATCGTGATCTCCTCAGAGTTGCCGGAGCCCTTATCGTGTCCACGCACCTTGAGAATACCGCTCGCGTCCAGCTCGAAAGTGACCTCGATCTGAGGAACACCCTTGGGGGCAGGCGGGATACCCGTGAGCTCGAACTGGCCAAGGAGGTTGTTGTCCTTGGACAGAGGGCGCTCACCCTCGAAGACCTTAATAAGAACGGTGTCCTGGTTGTCGCGGGCAGTCGAGAAGATCTGACTCTTCTTCGTAGGAATGGGGGTATTGCGGTTGATGAGCTTCGTCATGACACCGCCCGTGGTCTCGATGCCCAGCGTGAGGGGGTTGACGTCGAGAAGAACGATGTCGTCAGAGCCGCTCTCGCCAGAGAGCACACCAGCCTGAACGGCCGCACCGTAGGCAACGGCCTCATCCGGGTTGATGCCCTTGCTGGCCTTTTTCTTGAAGTAGTCCTCGAGTAGCTCGACGACCTTCGGGATTCGCGTAGAGCCACCGACAAGCACGATATCATCAATCTCGTCCTTGGCGACGCCAGAGTCCTTGAGGACACTCGCGACAGGCTTCAGGGTATCCTGGAAAAGCTTGAGGTTGATCTCCTCGAACTTCGCACGCGTCAGAGTCTCTGAGAAGTCCTCACCCTCGATGAAGTTCTCGATCTCAATACGAGTGCTCATCTGCGAGGAAAGGATGCGCTTCGCCTTCTCGACCTCGCGCTTCAACTTGGAAAGAGCCTTCGGGTTCTTCTCAATGTCAACGTTCTTTTGCTTCAGGTACTTCTGCTGGAAGTAACGCACGACGCGGAAGTCGAAATCCTCACCGCCCAAGTGCGTATCACCAGCCGTGGCCAGCACCTCGAAGACGCCGTTGTCAATAGACAAAAGCGAAACATCGAACGTACCACCACCCAGATCGTAGACGATGATCTGGCGCTCGCCGTCCTTGCGGTCCAGACCGTAAGCGATGGCGGCAGCCGTAGGCTCGTTGACAACTCGCAGGACCGTGAGGCCAGCGATGGTGCCAGCATCCTTGGTGGCCTGGCGCTGAGCATCGTTGAAGTAAGCAGGAACAGTAACAACAGCATGCGTGACCTTATCACCAAGGTAGTCCTCGGCGATCTGCTTCATCTTGCCGAGAACCATGGCGCTGATCTCCTCGGGCGCGAACTCCTTGGGACCATTGTAATCAACCTTGACGACAGGTTTGTTGTTCTTTTCGGTAACAGTGAACGGGAAACGCTTGATATCACGCTTCACGGTGTCGTCACTGAATTTAAGGCCGATAATTCGCTTGATGTCGAAGACGGTGTTCTCAACATTGCTCGGCGCCTGGTTTTTGGCGGCGTCGCCAACAAGGCGCTCACCGTCCTTGAAAGCAACGTAACTAGGCGTGATACGGTTACCTTGGTCGTTCGCCAGAATTTCGACGCGACCGTGCTGCATGACACCCACACATGAGTAGGTGGTACCCAGATCGATGCCAATAACTGTACCGTAGTCGCTCACTTCAGACTCTGAGGCACTGCTCAGTGGCAGAGTGAAGAGAGTGGCCACAAACAGAAGAAGACTCCATACATTGAACAACTTGTTCATCGCGGGCTGTTATGTCTGGATGCCAACGTCAGATGGGTCTCCGGATTTATATAGGATTACGTACCTGCCTCGAACCAAAGTGGACACGTATATCAAGCGCCCCAGCCCTAATACTTTTCCTTCACGTGCGCTTCGAGAAGGACCCTGCAACGTCGTTACGCGTTTTCCAAAGTCGCACCTGGTGCTAAACAATGCCTCTTAGGTGCAAAGGCAACCCCAAATAATTGACCTAGAATAGTTCAACAAATTTTAGAATTTGCCACTTAGCTTTGCAGCTCGGCCACTGCTTATTAACTACATGAGTGAGAAGCTCGTAAACCTCCTTGGGCGGTGAGTACTAGGAGGATATTGGGCAGAAGGTCATTTCTACAGAGTGGCATGACAAACTGCCGATGCATAGGGTCGCGTGGCTGAAACTGCCAGGCTGACCACTATGAACAAAACAGGAAGGCCTGCGTACGGTACGTTAGGTAGCACTGTGCTTATAAAATTATTTGGATAAAAAACTACCAAATCATGCGTCTGTTTATTACTTACACTGAAAAGTGTCTCATAGCCTCAGAACTTAGTACTCTCTTCCAAGCTCGAACACCACAGCCAAGGACAGTAATTGTCACGTGTCACCAGGTCAAGGGCAAGACAGCTCAGAACTGCAGTGCCTTAATGCCGTCGCCATTAGGGGCGCGTCGGCGTTTGCATGCTTTCTACAACTTAGTGAGCACGCAGAGGGAAAGAGGTGGGTGAGAGCGCATGCTGGTACTTTTTGAAGTGCGCCTCTACTTCAGGTGGTCTTATATCTAAAGTCATGCTAATAAATATTCATATATGTATACCGGAACATATATGTTAATATGTAGGTGAGTGAGAAGGTATAAAGGTATGCCAGTCGAGCATGCGCCGTTTGCACCGAGCAAGACCCTGCGGCCCCACTCTTTGCTTCGTTCTGATAGTTGAGGAGCGCGGGTGGCTCAAAAGGGAAGCTTACAGACAAGATGCATATGGAGCTGGGCGAGTTACTCGAGTGAAGCTTCTAGCTTTTGGCAGTCCTCGAGGACCGTTTTGAAGAACTCGATGTAGCTGTCTGAGAGCCCTGAGAGACTCTGCTGCAATTCAATGGCTTCAGTTTGATCGAAGACACGCACCTCCCGCTTCGCAAGCACCTCGAAATCATCCGAGACCTGCTTGGCCTTCGCAGACTCATCCTTGAATTCCGATATGCGCATCTTCAGCTTCGTGATGCGCTGCTGACGCGCTAGTTCTTTGTCGACGCCGCGAAGCTCATTGAACTTCGAGCGCAGGAACGACGAAGAGAACGCGGGCGCCGCCTGACCGTGCTCGACTGCCACGAGCTCGTGCTCGCTACGCTTCAGGTACTCAACGAGCGCTTCATAGTCGATCTGGCGCTGCTCGCGCTGCTTCAGCATGCCCTTCAGTGCCAGCACGTAGTGGGACATGTCGCGGAGGGCGCATCCGAAGTGCGCGTCAATGCCTTGTCTCAGCCGGACATGTGCACCCATGAGGCTCTGTGCGGTCAATGCGAGCTGTTGGAACTCCGGCGCCGACTCAGTCTCGAGCTTCGCAAGCCGCACAGCCTGTTGATGCATGTCCTCGAAATCCAGCGCAAGATCGCTCTGCGTTTTACTGGCGCGCACCACGGCTTTGTCGATCGTAGCGATGTTTGCTTCGTAGCGGTCCGCCCGCTCTCTGGCGTCTATCATTTCTTTACTTTGGTGGCGTGCCTTGGCGAAGGCGTTCATAAGCGCTTCACCCAAATGATCGAGTGCAGCAATCGCTACGCTTTCCTCGCGGCCTGCTCCTCGTGCGGCGCTGCCGCTGGGGCCAAGTGCAAGGTTATCCTGCCCCTGGCCAGCTTGGTTAGGGGGGGCCGAGGATGTAAACTGTACAAATGCCCTGGAGCGTCGCAAGGTTGGGTGTTGAGAAAGTCTGAAAAGGAAACGCTCAAGTGACGCGGCACGCTTCATGGTGAAGTCAGGCCCAAACCGATCACCGGCGATGTACTCGAGGCGCCACCGGTCCGGTAGAGGCGGAATGGCGCATGCAGGATATTCGGCAACTAGCCGCTCATACAGCCGGGCGAAGTCTTTGTATCTTCGCCGCACCCGCTCAGGGCGCTCCTCGGGATATTGCTGAGCTGTGACGAGGTAGGAGACGTAACTCGAAGACCCATCACTCACCTTCTGAGGCTGGTCAACGGTCAGCCTCTCGTAGCGTGGAACCTGGTTGAGGATGATGGACTGGAAAGGCGCGGGAGTGGCGAGTGGTGAGTTACTAGACTGGTCGCTGCGCATTGAGCTGTTCATAGAATCTTGCGCAAAACTCTCTCGCTGCTGCAATGCCGGCTTGCTCCCATGCGCTGCTTCCAGCGGCTGATCGTCCGGCGGGGTGCTCATTTGCAGATCATCACTTGAGGAGTTGCTCAAAGGGTAGTCGCCCAGTTGAGCTTGCTCAATGGCTCCATTCGCGACACCATTGGGGAGGTCTTCGAGCACACCACCCGCGAAAGCAATCACGGAGTCATCGAGCGCATCGTCAGCAACGCGGATATGCGGGCTATCGAGCGAGCCTCGTGGTGAGTCTACAAGGCTTTTGAGTGGAGCGTTGCTCATGTCGTGCGAGTTCCTGCTGCTGGGCTCGGAGTTGGTTGTGCTAGAGGCGCGTGCTGAAGGGCTGAGTGACACCCGTGCTGAACTCTGTGCCGTCTTGGCGTCGCTTCCTGCGGATTGGCTCGCTTGAGAGATCATACCTGCTTGGTAGGGCGCATTGTTGGGTGGCCCTTCAGTGTCACTGCCAGAGAAATCGCTTTCAGAGTGTTGCCATTGCATGGCCGCTGAGAAGGGCCGTGGACGGTGAACCAGCGACGGTGGCGCAAAGAGGACGAGCGAGCTGAGCTAAAGCAATTTGAGAGGAATGAGCAGCGCCTGTGCAACCCACTCAAGCAATTAAGACCAATGCAGAGGGGCAATGCCGAAGTTGTGGGGACGCTTTCGGTGGGCAACGCGGCAGTTACAGACTCGTGCCTCCTCTGTCAGTACCCAACGCTGTTATCAAACTCACGTGGTCGCTGACTGACGGTGCTCTGATCTACACAGGGTTTCTGTATGATGGTTTAGGTGCCATTGGCAACGGGGCGGGAGGGGAGACGGAGACGGGGCCGGCCTCCGACACCACGTACACACCCAGGGCTCGCGCCGTTCGCGCATACAACGTGATTGGCCCCAACCCAGCACAGACCTGAGCCCCTTAGAGCCTCTGCTTGGCTCCTTTGAAATGTGAGTCAAAAGAGAGGGAGGCTCATGAAACGGGCATCTGCATATAAAATAGCACACTGTAGAGTCAGTCCTACCATTCAACAGCATTCATCGCATCTACTATGTGAGTGACACTGCGCGCTGTATATTATTATTTGGCTGGCTTTTGCGGCTAGGTGTTTAAAACACGCAGGCTCTCGGCATGCTCTTGTCATCATATAGTCAAGATGACGCATGCATCCTGATGCCTGGGCTTGAAACCGCTGTCGTTCTTGGAGTCGCGAGCTCGGTGGATCAGCGCCTAACACTCGTAGGGTCTGCGTTGCATGGAAAATAGGCAGCTTGCGATAGATACCAGGGGGAACTGAACTCATCTATGCGTTGTAGCGAGGTCTATACCCGGACTTTCACCCGGTATGCGTACGCCCCCCTCGCTTTTACGAGATGACGCAGATCTCTCATGGTAATAATCAGTCTCATAGTTACCACCGTCTGAGTTGCTGAACCAATCCTGTATAGAGACCTACTGAGTACCTATGTATATACTCCTAGTTCATCAAGCTACATAAATGTTAGTACATCGTGCTTGCTTCAGCACTACGCAGCCTCGTATCAGCTCTATCCCAGTACTTTCCGACTCCTGCTCCTAATTTTAAATCTTTATGATGCCTCAATTAAACGTGGCCGAACGCTATTATGACTTGAAACAACAATACGACACTATATACATCCTTTCGTGCGAGTTGGGAGCGCATTGAGCTCGCATCAGGCACGAAGACTTCGCGAACGGTAATTTCAGTCAAAATACCGGAGTGCGCCTCCTTCCTTGAAGACGAATTCTCTTTGTTGACCTTCACCCCCTGCGCCTATCAACAATCACCACCCTTGCCCTGGCGGTCAGGTCCTCTGCTTGAGCTAAGGCGGCTAGAACAAGGAGCGATCGGGTCGAGGCACCGTTGCTTGGTCCTCTAACAACGATCGTAGACTAAGTGTGCCAAGCTTGGCAGACCAGAGGTGATGAGCTCTCGGTCCTGCTCAGACTCTACATTGGTAGAGTCGAGGGAAACCGCACCACTTCTGAAGAAAGGAAATGACGCACCAGCTCGCTCGGGCCCTACCTGGCATGACATCGCCGTGTGCAGTTTGGCCTACACTCTTGCAACTCTATTTGTGTTTTCTCCGCTAAGAGTAGTCCTCGGCCCTTCGAGCTCGAAACACACTGTGGCCACTACGGCCGTCTGGTTTCACCCGGCTAGAACCCAAGGAAATCTTATAGAGGTGCTTTACTATACTGTGGGTCTTCTTGCCATTGCGCTTGCAGTCAGCCTTTGCGCGACGACTAGTGTCCGACTGTCTCACTGGCTTGACTTACCTTCTGCTGTTAACACGGTCATGCTCATATGCTGGCTTTCCGGGGCTCTAGGCACGATGGGCGTGATGAAGGTGCGCGCAAACAACATGAGTTTCAATACAGCAACGTCGGCAGCTATCATATTTCTGGTGTCAGTATTACTACGGGAGGATAGCGCTCAGTACGGCGCGCTTCCTTTTGATCAATTGATGAACTATCTTAAAATGGTGGCCATTGGAGCCATGATTTCATCCACCACCTCGGTGCTTTTTTACCACAAGTCGAGCCTAGACCGTCTTGGGCGAGATTCGCGGGCACTGGGCGAGCTTTATGCCACTATGTGTGAACTGCTTGTGGGCACTTTTGGTCGAAAAATGGATCCCCAGTTTCAAGAGGCAAACGAGAAGGCGAATGGAATGCTTTCGGATCTCATTCAACAGCACAAATACGCGAAATACGAGATGATCTTCAAGGCAAAACTGCCTTGGCGCGCCCTTCTCGGCTTCCAGCGCCAAAAACAATGCTTCCGCGATAATACTGACCGCCTTGCCTCCTTGCAGCGCCAGTCAATGCACCTCGGAGGAATGGTGCACTGCGCGTCTGTCGTAAGCTCGTTTGCAAGCGGTGAACATCCACAATTGCAGAGGCTTCGTCGACCCATGCTGGCATTTGCCACAAAGCTAGCGAGATACTCTCAGGAAAAGAAACACACGGCTACAGGCGACAACATAATGAACCAGGAGCTCATGACCTACAGTCATGCCAGGGACGCAGTTCTGAGGTCGAGCTCAATAATGGAGGAAAACTCTCTTCAGGCTGCGAGCGTCTTGTTCTCGCACCTGCTCCAAGATATTGGTCGTGAGATAATTGCGGGCACCACTAGAGAGCCCAGCTTGGAAGCTCAAGCTGACGCAATCTTGTCGCAGCAACAATTCAATCTAGGCTCTTCGAGTGACAAAACGAACGAGCAGTTCAATCAGCTTGACGAAGCTCTCTTTCCAAAACGGAAGGCAAAGCATCATGGCATCGGACCCAGACTTTGGAAGTTGTTGCAAGCTCTCCGTAATCTAGATGTGCGCCATGGCATCCGCGTAGCCCTCGGCGCAATGGTGCTGTGCATTCCGGCATATGTGCCCGACTATCGTCCGATATTCCAGCGATGGCACGGAGAATGGGCGATGATTACATTTATGATTATTATGGCTCGCAATCTCGGTGCAATGACCAAAAATATTCCGTTGCGCATTGCGGGCACTAGTTTGGGAGCCACTATCGGTATAGTTGTGAGTGTGGCATGTCGCCAAAATGGCGTTTTCCTAGCCATCGTGGGTCTTTTCGTCAGCTTTGGGTGCTATCGGCGTATCTTGAGCAAAGTTAATCCGGTCTTTGGTAGATTCGTTTTATTGTCTTACAACCTGGTGTGCCTTTACAGCTTTTCTCTGCACGTCGATGGAACGGATGACAATTACAATGAGCGGATGGAGCCGATATATGACATTGCCTTCCATCGTGTCCTTTCGGTGGTCGTGGGAATTTTATGGGCTGTATTCATCACCCTGACGATTTGGCCACATAGCGCCAGACAAGCTTTGCGATCAAATTTGTGTATACAATGGATGCGCATGGGGATGGTTTGGAAAAGCGACCCTCTCGCCGTTATACCGATCAGCGAGACGACGACTGGACTTTCACCTGCCACAGGCTTAGTGCGATTCCGGGGAATTTCTTCAGAACGCGAGCTCCAGGCGATGATGTTGGATCTCGATGTGTTGCTCAAGAATAGCCCCAATGAATTCCGTCTCAGAGGCAAGTTCGATCCTGCGCCTTACAAACAGCTTCTTGAGTCCACGCAGACCATCCTCGATGCCTTTCACTCCATCAGTATCTTGATTGAGGACGAGCCAGTCGCTACTGCTCGCGAACAAGATCTAGGGCGTTACACCCAGGATCAACGTCGTGAACTATGCCACCTCCTGTTCTTGCAATTTTACACCGCTTCGGCCTCCGTCAGACTTGGGTTCCCCGTACCAGAGCTTCTACCGAGCCCAGATCAGCCATTAGCTGAACTAGCCTCTAAAGTCAGCGAGCGCAGGCGTGAAATGGGCGCGCCCGAACCTTATGGCTCACTATCACAGGACAACTACGATTTCGTTCTCTTCTACTCCTACCACACCGTGGTCTTAACGGTCTCCAGTGAGTTGAAACTAATACACGAGGCTCTCAGAGAGATTTTTGGCTCGCTTGATGATGACACACTATTTGCGTACGTCTGAAGTCGCGACTCCATGGCTTCCTCGCATGGTTTTTATTGAGCCTTTTTAACGATAATGATCAGCATATACTAATAACACTCTATTTGCACAGGTCCCACCACGCAGCAGGCGCATCCAACTCTGAAAGTTGAAGAGGCTGAGATAATAACGCAGTCCTCATACCAGTGGACCCATGCCAAGCTATGTGGCAGTGCAAGGACCATACGCCAGGATTTTGGACGGTCATCCTAATACGGACCCACTCATTTTGCGGTAAGGCCACTACGTCTCTAGTCAACGGCCTGTCAAAGATAATCGGCGTGCTGGTTTCGTTTAGAGATCCTCTAGCCATCACCCAAAATCTATGCCCATGAATGTGCATAGGGTGCAAGCCGTCGTCATAGTTCTGTATCACAAGATCTACAATCTCGGTTTGCTTGTTCAAGGTAATGAAGTTCTGCGAAAAAGCCCGATTTCTCGTATAAAAAGACTCACGCGGTAGACTCACTTCAACGCTATCGTAACTGGAGCTCTTCTGTTCGTGTTTGTACATCATGATGGCCTCCATCAAAAGGTTTCCATCTTCGCTCACAATGCCCACCTTACCATTGACGGCCCCAGCCATGACGCCATCATCTGTTCTGGACATTGTCAAGTTCAAGTAGAAAGTTTCTAAAGAGTCATGAGGGGGTGGATTGTGAAGTAGACTCTCGAAGACTGGCTCGACGAGACAAGCTTCGGGAGTTTGGGGAGCAATCTCTCCCTGGGTTGGTAGCTCATATTTGCCCTCTTCGGTTTCATTAGTATCGATGAGCGCTTTCAAGGCCAAACTAGACCTGTTAAGGTTGCGTATATCAGAGAGTTGCTGGTCGTAGAGACTCATTTGCGGAGTTGCATGAAGCCACTCACTTTTGTCAACTTGGAACTTAATGGAATATCTTTGAGCGGGAAAAATGAGAAGCTCGTTTCGTTCCGTTTCCTTCAAAAGTGTTCCATCAGCCTCAATAACGGTAAACGGAAGTGATGAGCCTAGGGCGACATTGAAGGTTGTATAAGATGCTGCATTGATGATCCTTAGCCTCGTAGGGTGTTGAGCATCTAAACGAATACGGGCATGCTGCTTGCCTTGAATGAGCGCTATCCCAGGAACCGGCTCTGATTCTCCTCCCAGCCATGGCTCTTGATAGATATCCATCAGTTCGGTAGGGTCCATATCATAGAGATCACTTAAAAGTAAAACAAAGTCTTGGTGAACAGTCTCGTCTATTCCAGATAAGCGCTCAGGATGCACTATCAGAGGACCTATGAAACCTTTGAGAGCTTGAACCCTGTGATGCGAGTGATACCAAAAAGTACCAGATGGCCCAGCTGTGAATTGGTATGTGAAGGACTCACCAGCTGCAATACCACATTGCGTGATTCCGACAGCCCCATCAAAATAATTCGAGCCCTTGAACTCCATCCCATGGAAATGAAGAGAGGTAGACTCCTCATGAAGCTGATTTCGCACTTGCACAACGATCGTGTCACCTTCCTCAGCCTCGATTAAGGGTCCCGGATACAAGCCGTTGACAGTGACCAGAGACCTTTTCACACCGCCAATATATACCGTTCTTTCACTGATATTAAACTCGTAGAACCTTTCTGATGGTACTTTTCCTTTGTGCGATCCATCATGTTTAACCACATACTCATTTTGGGTATCTCGCTCCCAATCCGCGAGGGGAACTTGTCTCTTCGGCCACGAATACAGCGGGATCTCATGAAAAGAAGTAAGCAGAGCGTGCTGCCCCAGGTCACTTACAAGTAGGCACGTTGTCACAATAAGAGATGCAGCTGAAAGGAAAAGATACCATTCCTTGCGTCCAGCAATAGACATTGAGTTGCTCTAACGTCTAGGGGCCATTCCCGCCGTTTTATTGTGGAACCTTATCTGAAATATGGAAGCACAGATCTAAGCCTCCAATTCATCACCACATACATCGGTACGAAAAGCCTCAAACTAATGGCTCTACCTGCTCAGATTAAGAATCTGGTGAGTTACTTCTCCCAGTGCGCCGTCATCGCTGTGTGCCAGCGATTCGTGGACGACAGCCGTTGCTTCGAGACATGTTTACATTAGACGACTAGGCTTATCAGCTATCCGTCAGCCAGCTAACGCAGCTTGCAGACGGTTACTGCAGCACCGCAACCCTGACAATAAAATGACTGCAGAATGTCTCCCTGGTGGGGAAACTTCAAGTCGTTAAAATACATGTATGAATATAACCAACTGAATCAGTTCCTTAAACCCACTCGTTGTACATCTGAACTACACTTGCGCTAGCAGTGACCAAGCATGTTTGACGGTTGCCTCTGCACCCGTGTCTTTGATAGCTTGAATTCATGTGCAATAGATGACTCAAAATACTTTTCAAAATACGGAAAGAGAGGGCCAAGCAACATCTCAAACCTCGTCGAGCCTAGGGGAGGTCTAGGTGGACAGAGTCTTCTCTGCGCTACCTCTAGTAGGAAAATGGAGTTCCCCGCTGCCGCCAGTAAGTCTAAGGAACTCCGTTCGCACACCTAAGCGAGCTTTCCCAGTTTGAGCAGTCCTTCACGAGCAAATCACATGTGTGCACTCGAGAACCACTCCCCATTGAGTGAAACGTCCGCCAACATGCACAGGTGATCCGATCGGTTCGTCCAAGCAGATGCCCTAACAGCATTGAAGCTCTTCGCGGGGCCTTTTGGGGACATCATGGCGGATTGATCGAGAGCTGAGCGATGGTTACGATTTAGCATTTGTATGTAGTCTTGGGTGTGGGCCAGTTCCATCACCGATCGGTCCAAACATCTAAGCAAGTTTAGTGTGTCAGGTTTCTACTCAATTGCAAGGGTAGTTGCATAAATAGATTTAGAAACACAGCGTGATCTACAAGACTGAGTCCCCGTACAGTCCTGTTGGTTGACCTCAGTAACATGAGTCCTCACTTCGGTGCCTCAACCCAAGCCCTGTTTGTAAACAGTGATATAACGGCTCAGCCGCTGAGAGACTCATTCAGGCTTGGCGTGTCAGATATCAGAAGACGCTCGGCGTAAGAACGCGTTTTTTACTCAGCTTATATGTCTACGCCAGATAGAGATCAACCTCTTAAATCCTTACCGAGGTTCAAGAAGGTTTTGAAGCCGCCAGGCCCCGTCTCAAATGAAATCAAAGTTGATTCTGAGCCTGTACACAAGCGAACTGAAAGCAAAACTCCTCTAGCTGAGCCAATCAGCTCTTCAGGCAGATACTCCTCAACCGCTAACGACGTAGATGACAGCGCGATGGACGCTCAACTACGGCTATTTAGCTCGAGTGCTGCCAGAAAGACTGATGCTCTTCACGCGCGCCCATCTCACACAAAGCCGAAGTTCGTTCAGATCGTGACATCTAGTCGATCAAAAAATGATGATCCTGATGCGGAGAAGCTTCTAGACTACTTGAAGCAAGACTTCAACGGAGATTTGGAAGACGATGATTCATTGAATGAAGGGCCACTAGAAATAGAAGGCTTAGTGCCTAAGTTACTGCCACATCAACAAGAGGGTGTTAGATTCCTGAGCCGCCGAGAGACTTCCAGGGGCCAAGTCAAAGGTGCTCTATTGGGTGACGCTATGGGACTCGGTAAAACAGTTCAAAGCATTGCTCTGATGCTGCTGAACAAACCCGATAAGAGCGAGCCATTTAGAACTACGCTCATTGTAGTGCCATTGGCTGTTCTGAACCAGTGGAAAACGGAGTTGAACAACATGGCACCTACGCTTTCAGTCACCACCCACCAGGGCCCTAAGCGCACCAAGAAGGTGTCCGAATTGACCAAGCACGATGCTGTGATTACCACATATGACACTGTGAAATCAGAATTGAAAAATTGCGAAAAGGCCCCTCTTTACCAAACCAGTTGGTGGCGGGTCATTGCCGATGAGGCGCACAGTTTCCGAAATACTGAGAGCAAAGTCTGGGAGGCCATGACTGAGCTCAGTACCGGGCGCCGACTCGCGTTAACAGGAACACCTGTTCACAATTCACCAGTGGATCTATATGCGCTGCTGTATTTTCTGAAAGTACCAAGGTATTGCAAGGTTGAGGATACCTCCAAGGAAGGGTTTTTGCGCGCCATTTGCCCCAAGGTCGACTCTGAGATTAGGCGAGAGCTGGAAATGTTTATGATTCGCCGCAGCCAGAAAGTGATCGATGCTATAATGCCCCCATTAGAGCGTACCGTTCGCGCTATGCGTCTAAGCCAGCTTGAAATGTTAACATATGCTCACATTACACAAAAGCGCAGAGCAAATATGACGCTGCTGCGCCAAGCATGCTGTGGAATGACGCAAAGCGAGTCCCAAGAGATGTCTAGGAAAATGTCTGAGGGCCAATTTGACACAGACAACGAGTCGCCAACAGCGGCCCGAGAAAGTGATGTCGGCAACCAGCTCGAAATCAAAAGTGAGAGTGACCCACTTGTCGATATGCTAGCGAAGCTCAATATCGACAAGCAAAAGCCAGACTTCGAGTATCCCTTCCACACCAACTCGAAAGTCAAAGAGGTCCGCGAGCTTATATTGGCCAAGCGGCAGCGCAAAACGGTCATCTTCTCCAGCTTTCTAGGAATGCTGCACATGCTAAGTCTAATGCTGAAGCATGAAGGCATCGGTGAGCAGCTCTACTATGGAAAAATGACTTCCCAGGAGCGCACCGAGGCCTTGCAGCGATTTAGCGACCCCAAGAAAAACGTTACTGTACTTTTGTGTTCGCTCCAGACCGCTGCCGTTGGTCTAAATCTCACCTCTGCATCCCAAGTCGTTATAGCCGACCCATGGTATAATCCGCAAATTGTGGATCAGGCAGTCATGCGTGTTCACCGTCTGGGTCAAAAGGAGCCCGTTTTGTGTGTCGAGCTTTACGTTGAGGGTCTCATCGAAGATCGCATATTGGAGTTACAGAGGAGAAAACGCGAGATGGCCAGGAGTTTACTAGATGTGAGTGACAAGCTGACGAAGAAGGAGCAGGATTGGCTGAGCCACGAAGACTCAGCGAAGATGAAGGCCATTATAGCTCGCGGTTTAGAAAGCACGAAGACTCCTAAAGAACCCGATGTGAAGGAGCAGCCTTCAAAGAGCGACAAGAGCGTTACATGCCCTTGAGGGACAGAGCTTGCGATCTTAGTGGTGATTTCGCCTTAGCATCAGCAGAAGTGGGGCAATGGTCTCTTCTCCGCAACACGGTAGACACCTGATAGAAATACCGTTCTTCTTCTAATTATATCACTTCTAGCGAGGGTAAGCTTTTTGGCGACCCCAAAAGCGTTTTTAAGTATGTATCGAAAATTGACTGATTCGAGCATAGGCTATGTTTTGATGTCATCCGTATGCGGACAGCTGCTGCCAGCGCTGTCTACTTCTAGGGCTTGGCACCCATGTCTGGCCGTGAAAAATCGTAAGCCGTCTCATTTCGGTCGCGAACTTGATGGCACACGCATACTCCTGGCGTCACGAAAGCATACTACGAGACTGATTTATTTCTGGCTGAACATTCAAACCCAATTCTCAGATCATTCTCAGGCTGATCTGTTCCCTGTGCCAATGCAGGCATTGGGTCAAAGCTCAACTAGTCCCCCTCCCCGGCTCTTCTCGTCCTCATCATCCCTTCCCCCTCTCCCCTTAAGGGTTGCAGGTCGCTGCAACGCGCCATGCACTTTAGCAGCAATTTGAGTGGCGCTGTAGGGTGGCGCGATGCACCCACGAGAGCGACGAGGCGTGACATCACAGCTGTGCAGATCACGTGGATGTCTTTTCTTACGCTTTCGCCCGCACAGGCTCTATGCAGCGAGCATTTATTTGCCATCGAGCGGGCCTTGTACCCCCCTCCCAGAGTTGAATGTTTGGGCTGAGAGTAGGACCAAAATAAATTTCCGGAATAAAAATCTACATATCGATTATTTGTTGGTGCGTTTTTCGGGCGGCGAGTTCTGCGCGGCGGAGCTCGGATAGTAGCAGCCAGTGACAGCCAGGGAGCATGTACTCGCGAACCTAGCCCTGAACTATTCGCCCGGGCGCGCCCGCCGCCTCCGTCAGTAGACATACATACACATACATGGAGAGAGGCGTAAACGTCTACGTAAGGCCATCAAGCATCACGAAGATTCGGCGGTCCCCGGCGAAGCTTGTACTCACAGAAGCTTAGCGGACGCGCGTAAGCCAACAGCGCAGGGCGAAATAACACTCCAAGTTATTGGCTACTGCACTGAAGGGAGTCTTCGTGCACGGCAGTACCTAAACTTCAGAGGTAGCCACTCGCGAGCCGTCCTCGTCCGTTCTGAAGACACGGACAAATCTACTTCGACGGCGAAGATCCGCTAAAGCCGCTATCGAGGCGAGCTCGGGTTTTTTTTGCTTGAGATCAGGCCAAACAAAAGCATTTCGCGGCTGAGCAAGACAGATCGAGATCCGTCGGGCTCTTGGGAATCATCCTAATCGGAGTTTTGGCTGCACTGCTCACTGTGAGCGCGTTCTGTCCTGCTCATCATCGCGACAGAGTAACGGTGAATCGAAAGCTGGCACTTAGCACCCGCTGAGATCTATACTTGCTGTCCTCAACCTCGACCAGTTGTGGAGGCATCAGAGCTCACGGAAGCAGCGCTCTATAAAGTCCCTGAAGACTCTTTGATCTGCTAGATCAACAAGAAGGTGGCTCTTTAGCTGCCGCACCATTTGGTAACGCTACGTGCCGTCACCGCCACAGTCACCTTTATTTTTAAAATTTGGTGTGCCACCGTATAGTGGAGTGGCGACAAGACACTGTCCCAAAAAAAAATAAGAAGCTCTCATAGCACAATCAAATGAGGCTTCCAAATTTTCTGTCCACGGTCTCGAACCGTGCATCTCTATCAATAACGCCGACCCTCTACGATCGACGCGCACTTGACTGCACCGCATGTAAACCGCTTGTGCAGAGCCTGCAGCGGCTGATGGTGCTCACCTCGACGTCCAGTCGAGTGCGAGAGACGCTCTGTCAGGACGGCGGGCTCGAACGCCTCGTGCAGATCATGAAAGAATCGCACCATCCCGACGACACCTTGGCCCCCTGCAAGTGGCACCTATGCATGCAGTGCCTGGTCAATCTGAGCGCCCGCGGCTCTGAGACCGTGCGCATGCGCGTTCTCGAGGCAGGAGCTATTCCTGTGATCGCAACAATCTTAGACAATTATCTAGTGGCCCATGGAGACTCGCTCGAGCATCGCGATCGGGACCGCAACCGCGAGGGCCGCCACCGCCGCCGGGCCGCTTCGTCGCGAACATCGACGATCGTCCCGTCACTCATGACGGCGGACTCGGACCTCGTTGGCGCCGCAGAGGGCCAAGCCGACCACGCTGAGCAATCACTGGGCGCGACAGGGCTGGGTGTGAGCGAGGGTGCTAATGGCGCCCTTAATAACTACGCTGCGGCGCGGCGAGCTACAGACATTCCGAGTGCTGTTGGCGACTCTTCGCCGGACGACGTGGCAACCGGTCTTCCGGCCGGAGGAGCGGCTCGGCAGGCAAATGCGCCTTCCTTTGAGCCGCTTCCTGTAGAGCCGCGAATGGCTGCACAGGCCGAACATTTTCTTAACCAATTCAGTCAGGCCACGGGCCGTGCGGTGCGTAGTCGCCGAGCACAGAATGCGGAGGAGCTTCTGCCCAACGGCGCTGCGCCACAGACCACACCTTTGAGCAACATGCCGGCGCCGCTGGTCAATGTTGAGCTTGAGCAAGGGGGCATGGCGCAGTTTGTGAACGGGCTGCTGATCCCGCGCGAGCAGGACGTGTTCTGGGCGCTTGAGATTATAGCGTTCGTGTCGAAATACTCGCACCTCAGGCGCGAGATGCAGGAGACGCATTTTCTTCCCCAGCTGTCACTGCGACCACACGAAGAGCTTCTGGCCTACAACTCCACACACAGCCTTAGTAGCGACGAGATGGATGATTGCTGCGACTTCGCGCAACAGCTCCCGCAGCAACTCTCCTCACACCACCACAGCCACTACAATCACGCCCAACACCACCACCCCCATCACCTCCATCATCATCAACACACGCACGATCACGGCCACGAGCCTCGTGAAGATGACTCTGAGTTGATGCTGGGAAACACTAACGGTCACCCCGGCCACGGCCCGGAAGACCACCATAATATGGGACAGCAGTCCCTTGACAATGCGCCGAACGAGGCGGACCGGATGGACGTCGATGAGGACTATGCCTTCGCGTCCGCTACGTCCGCAAGACTTTCCAAGGACGAAGAAACGCGAGCACTGAGTGCGCGCATATTCGACGATGACGAGCGCGCCTATTACACCTACGACTTTGAGAACGAGGTAGATTTTGACGACGAGTACCTGACGCGGCCCGTGAACCTATTTGAGCTTGTTGAGCGCTTCACGGCATTCCGAGCGCCGCGCGAGTTCCCGCATTGGGCCTGCATCATCATGCGCAACTTCGTGCGAAAAGATGAGGGAGGCATCCGGCAGTGCGCGAACTTTGCATGCGGCAAGTGGGAGGAATACCCGCGGCAGTTTGCAAAGTGTCGGCGCTGCAAGCGCACCAAGTACTGCTCGAAGGCGTGCCAGCTGAAGGCGTGGTCGATGCACCGGTACTGGTGTGCGCCGTCGCCGTCCTCGCAGCCGTCCACCGCGACGGCGCTTACCACGGTCAATCACAGCGAGCCGGCTGCCGCGCCCGCGCACGATGTTGCGACGAGGTCGGAACCCTCGTCTGGGTCGTCGACGCAGGCGACCTCGCAGGAGCCGGCTGAAACCGGTCCCCGCCCGCCGCCTCCGGTGGTGGCCCCGGTGATCCACTCCGTGTTCCAGCCGCCGCCAATTACGACCTTCGCGAGCCAGCCGCCGCAGCTTCCAGCGCAGCCGGGCGGGCGAGTAGGGGGCGTGATGGCGGCGCGAGGCGCGCTTCGCCGTGACATTTCGCCAGAATCCGACCTGGATAGCATGTAGGGCCCGCAGCAGCCGGGCCCGATGTGCTATCCCACCCTGCTAATAAAAGCTCCTGTGATATTTATTTATATTTAAACTTGTTGGTGTATGACGACAGCGCGAGCGAACTCACCCGAAAGTCGAGCCCTTCAAGATGTATTTGTAGGCCTCCCTGGTTTCCGGTTTGGTCGAGCGAGCCAAGCTGGTGATGCTACGGGAGGCAGTTTAGTATTGCTGAAGATAGATTGTAAGATGCACGAAAATGGATGTGAATACGCAGTCAGCGCGAACCGAGACAAGATGATGATGCTGCGCTGGCGCGTGTCTCCGAAGAGTTAGGCCACGCGTGGTAGAACCTGAATCTGGACCTGGTGGTGGTTGCCATGTCCGTGTCCCTATGTGGCCTGTGTGCGTGTGTCTGTGCGTGCATTCGGACACGCCAGGGAACGTTCACACACGCCGTCGACGCCGAGCCGAGCAAGGACAAAAAAACGAGTCTATCGAGATTAATGCGTAACAACTATGTATTGATCGCACGTGCGTGACTTCAGGCCCACGGCAGCGCACGAACGAGAGCCGCTGTGTCGATAGAGCGCGGGACTTTGCCCGTTGCCATGAACCAGACAACGGAGGCCTCCACCAGCTCGCGCAGGGCCAGCGTTGCGGCCTGGATGTGAACGGCGGGCGGCGTCGCACCGGCCGCGCCCGCCGAGGAGGGGGTGGTCGGCACGGCCTCACGCGCAAGCGCCTCCGGCAGCTCCGAGAGCGCGAGGTCGGCGCCGAGCTTGGCCTGCTCGCGCGCGTGGCGCACGGCCGCGGCAACGACCACGGCGGGCTCGTCGCTCTCGGGCGCGGTGGGCTGCGCGGGCTGTGTGCGCACGAAATTAACTCCGCCCGGCGTGCGGTTGACGACCTCCCGCACCTGGTAGTAGCGGTGCATGAGCTGCGCGAGCAGCGCGTACGCCTGCTGCCGCAGCGGCGAGAGCGCGCGCTGCAGCGCCTCGAAGGCGGCGAAGGGCTCGCGTGGGCTGAGGGGCACGCGGTAGCAGTCCGTGAAGGAGCTCCAGAGCATGCCGCGCAGCAGCTCGGGGCCAAGAATACCGCGGTTGAGATACCAGTAGGCCTCGGGCCCGAGCTGGCAGCCGATAACGTCCGTGAGGTCGCGCGGCACGGGCTGGCCCTGCCTGTTCTCGAGCACCACCGTGCCGTCCTCGGCGAGCGTGGGCTGGCGCGCGACAAACGCGAGCGCGCGC
This sequence comes from Starmerella riodocensis, assembly GCA_004124955.1. NCBI lineage: Eukaryota > Fungi > Ascomycota > Dipodascomycetes > Dipodascales > Trichomonascaceae > Starmerella > Starmerella riodocensis. Next base: position 168,972 of record NRDT01000007.1, read on the forward strand.
TGCAGGGAGGCCACGTATGCAGGGTCGCAGACGGCCTGCGCGGCGCGGTACACGGAGATGCTGGGCCCCACGATGGGTAGCGGCGGCGCGCTGCCGCCCATCGGCGGAGGCGGCGCCGGCGGGGGCGGCGCAGGGCCGCCGTAGTGGATGCCCGCGCGCACGGCGCCCTCGATCGGGTTCCCCGCCTTCTCCAAAACGGGCAGCGGCATGTCGAGCACCGCGTTGTGGCCGGCGCCGAGCACGACCTCCACGAAGGCCTGCTCCGAGAGCCGCAGCTGGGACAGCAGCGTGGCGCGGCGCAGCGCGACGGGGTGCTCGGCAAAGACGTCGAGCACCAGCGTCACGTCCCCCCACAGCAGCGCCTCGTCCGCGCCGGCGATGTGCGACACGAAGCGCTGCTGCGCCATCTGCGCGAGCTGCGCCGCCGCGAGCGCGGGCGCCACCACCGTGCGGATCCCGGCGTCCACCAGCGCGCGCTGCACGCGGCGGCGCTCGAGCCCGTCGTCGAGCCGCGACGGCGTCGTCCGCGCGGGGCCGTCGAACACCACGATGTAGGTGGGGCCGTCGTCGCCGAGCAGCCGGGCGGCGATCTCCGCCGAGTTGAGGCCAGCAAGCAGCTCCGCAGAGACCCCCACCGTCGCCGCTCGCAGGTCCACGGCCGCGACGAGCTGGTGCTCCGTCGCGTAGCTATGGAGTCCGGGAATCATGAGGGGTAGGGGCGTGCCGCGCGCGCTGGTTTAAGCCCCGGCTTGGCGTCCACCCGTCGCAGGCCGGGCTGGCTTCCACCGCGGCTGACCCGCAGCACAGCCGGTGGCTCACGACTGTTTGCACTTCGCAGAAGCAGGTGCTGGTGGAGGCGTGCCGGGCTGCGACCCCCTGCGCCGACGTCGCCAGCTGGATCTCTAGCGCGCTCGCGGGTGGGCCCCGACGAGGCCTAGGGCGGGCGCAGGGCGTGGGCAAATCAAGGCACGCCTGTGTTCTCAATGCGCGTGCGTCGCTAGCGCACTGCGCGCCGGCGACGCACGCGCAGAATCCGTCTCAGTTAGTTCTTAAGAACGGGGACGCCTGCGGTCTGAAGGGTGGATGCTCAGGCTTGACTACGGCGAGCGCCGCGCTCGTGCGCGGGCCGTGGCAGAGCGGTGTTGAGGCAAGGTCACACACATGCGCGCGCGCGAGCTTAGCGTTCCTGGAACCGCTGAAGTGTCTGTGCAGGTAGCGGCCGGCTGCGCGCGCCGGCAGGACGGCGCACACGTGGCTCACACACATAATGCTGCGTCCGGTTGCCAGCTTGGAGCGCGCGCGGCACAAACCTTCTCGCTCCCACCAACACTCACCACTACCCGCGACAACTTACTACCAACGCCCACACCACTGCGCACGCACGCACCACCACCACCACCCTGCACCACCTAACGCCTCGACTCATTTGTCGCACACACATACGAGACATCGAAGCGCACGCGGCCCGCTCGAAGCACCCCCTGACATTCCATGCGCAACTTCGAGATCAAGGTGCCCGCGTCGAGCGCCAACATCGGGCCTGGCTTCGACGTGCTGGGCATCGCGCTGGGGCTGTACCTCACGATCAGCGCGTCCGTTGACCGGAAGACCGACGCCGCCGACCGGTCGCCGAGCGCGCGGTTCCTGAACTGCACGATCAGCGCGAGCGGCGCGGGCAGCGAGGACATCCCGCTCGAGGCCGACGCGAACCTGATCACGCGCACGGCGCTGTACGTGCTGCGCGCGCACGACGTGCGCGTGTTTCCCGTCGGCACGCACGTCCACATCCACAACGACATCCCGCTGGGTCGCGGCCTCGGCTCGAGCGGCGCGGCCGTCGTGGCCGGCGTGCTGCTCGGCGACGCGCTGGGCAACCTCCGCCTGCCGAAGCGCCGGCTCATGGACTTCTGCCTCATGATCGAGCGGCACCCCGACAACATCAGCGCGGCCATGTACGGGGGCTTCGTCGGCTCGTTCCTGCGCGAGCTCTCCGGCACCGAGCTCGAGCGCGTCGAGATCCCGCTCGCCGAGGTGCTGCCCGCGCCGGGGCAGGCGCAGGGCGGCCTCGACACGGGGCTCCCACCGCCGCTGCCTCCGCTCGACATCGCGCGCTCGCTGCAGTACCCGCTTGCCCCGGAGGTGCGCGCCGTGTGCGTCATTCCCCAGTTCGAGGTCAGCACGGCGAAGTCGCGCGACGTGCTGCCGTCCGCCTACACGCGCCAGGACGCCATCTACAACCTCCAGCGGGTCTCCCTGCTCATCCCGGCCCTCGGCGCGTCCCCGCCGGACGCCGAGCTCGTGCATCTCGCCATGCAGGACCGGCTCCACCAGCGCTACCGCCGCGTGCTCATCCCGGGCCTCGCGGACATCCTCACGTCGATGACCCCCCGCACGCACAGCGGTCTCCTCGGTGTGTGCCTGAGCGGCGCGGGACCCACCGTGCTCGCGCTCGCGACCGACAACTTCGACGAGATCGCGCACGACATCATCGCTACGTTCAAGTCCAACGGCGTCGAGTGCACCTGGAAACTGCTCGAGCCCGCATCGGGTGCGGCGGTCTCGGAGTCCTCTTAATGCCGCATTGCGCCGGGCCAACGTGTTAGGTCGTTAGCGCAGGAGTAAAACGGATCACTTTCACTAAAATTCGATAGATCTAACTGAAACTCTTGAGCTACTCGTGGACCCACTTATGGGGCTAGCAGGAGGACTACCCGTGAGGCCACTCATGAAGCTTCCCATGAGGCCGCCCTCAGGCTGCCCTCAGGGCGCCCTCAGGTCGCCCTTAGGTCGCCCTTTAGGTCGCCCTCGGGTCTATACGTGGGCTAATACATCTCACATCGCAAGCGAAGCCTGCACAAGGGGCGCTAGTGCACAACTCATATAAATTAAAGCGCTCTAGCTGGTGCTTCAAAATTCGGCATTCAGTATTTACGGCGCGCGTCGCTTTGCATCTGCTGCCGGGCCCGCTGCGTGCCCGCGCTGCCGGGGAATCCTGAGACTTCCCTGCCCTAGGATCTTTTGCGAGAGATGATGCTGAAGCGTCTGCCGGCGGCGGCGCCGCCGCGCTGGTGCGGCAGAGATGCGCTGACGGTGCGGCAGGTCGGGCCGTTCTGCAGGCTCCCGCGAGGCGCGCGAAGCCTCTCCGTCGAGACCGTGACCAGCGCTATCGCCCCCTTGCAGCAGGCGCTCGATCTCGTTCATCATAGCTCGGGTCTCTCTTGGCCCGTGTTCATTCCCGTGGCGACCATAGTCGTACGCGCCACCTTGACCACGCCGCTAGCCGTGTGGAACCGGCTGCGTGCGCGCCGGCAGCGCGAAATCCAGCCAATTCTGAGCGCAGCCGTACCAGTCATCAAGGCGCAGCTCGCGCAGCAGGTTGTGCGCAATCACGCGCAGCTCACACCGGAGCAAATTGTCGTTCTGGCTGCAAAGGAGCGCCGAAAGCGCCGCATCAAGCTGTACCGCGAGTTCAAGTGCCAGAACTGGAAGGTCCTGTTGCTTCCCCTCGTCCAGATCCCCACATTCTGCGCCATGTCGCTCGCCGTTCGCTCCCTGGTCGGATTCGACCTGTCTGGCGTCACCGAGTTTGGAAACGAGGACTCCTCGCGCTTCCTCTGGTTCCGAAACCTCGTGGAGCCCGACCCCTACGGCGTCACCCCCCTTGCCATAGGTGCGTTCACCCTGGCAAATGTCGAAATGAACGCGCGCGCAGCGGCTGCAGCGTCACCAGCAGGCATGTCCGCAGGCTCTGCGATCCACCTGCGCAAGCAGCGGTCGGGCCCATCCGTCGCAGCAGCCGTCGCAAACGTCTCGCGCGCGGGCGCCATCGTCTTCATGGCCCTCAGCTTCCAGGCCCCCATGGCTCTGGAACTGTACTGGCTTTCTTCCAATGCATACTCATTTGTTCAAAACATGCTGCTCGAAAGGTATCTTCCCGTCGCTCCTCCAGTCACTTACCCGCGGCTCGATCCCCGCGTCATGGAGCCGGAAGATGTGCGCTAGCCTCGCCAGTCTCTAGGCTGCGTGGTCATATTCCAGCACTGCCTTCGCTTCCCCCTTTGTAAATATCCAACGTGCCGCTCGAGCCTAATATAGATTGTACATGCATTCCTCGTTCTAGGTCGTCTCCCTCAACAAAGACCGCGCCTCTTCCAAACTCAATTACGTCAAGTTCCGTATGCGCGCAGCCACAGTCCCAATTTATCTACCGACACTATAGACCCCGTGCCTGAGAAAACTGTAAATAGATCAGAAACGGAGGCAAGGGCATCGTTGCCTAGCTACCCTGATTTCATGCCAGTAAACTTTCCTAAAAGCGAGTATTTTAAGTAGGTACTTACGTACCTACGCGCTAAGGGTGAAAAGTGGTGGTCCATCAATTGGGAAGCTTCATCACTTCCAATTTCTCACTAAAAGTGGGTAACAGCTACTCCATTGGAAGGAAAGTGGGGGTAGAAAGGTGGTGTCAGTAGTGGTGGTGGTGGATCCCACATCTAAATTTGTTTCCCTTTTAGGAAATAATCTAGGGTACTTATGTCACGTTATAGAGATAGCAGGACCTCCAAAGAACCACCAAGGGATGCCTATAAATACACTGATCCTCTCGGAACACTGTTGAACATTCCACACTAGAAATAGTAATTAAGCCTTGGTTCTGTTCTGACCGGTCCTCGTCACGTTCATCAAATCCGCCTGAGGTCCTACTGCAACATCGAGCCAGCAGTAACTCGAGCTGAGTTTACAGTCCCGAGGCGCCCACCAGATTATGAGCTCGGACACGATAGCCGCCACGGCAGTGAAGGGCGGGTTCCCTTTACCGCCGACACCTCGTAATCACTCGCTCTCCATCCCTCCACTTCAACTGGGGCTACCGTACTATGCCAACTGGATCACTTTAGGAACGCCCATGTACTCGCCCGCGACGCAAGCCTATATGATAAGCCTGGACGCTTCTGCTCGAAGGCAGTCGCAGCAGCTCAATGCTCAGCAGCCCTCCACGGCCTCCTGTTTCTTCCCAGATCAGTCACCGCGATTCCCAGCGAGTAGCCAACCAAGGCTTCGGCAAAGACCCTTTAAAAATGATCTTCGAAATGAAAAGGGCCAGTCACCTCATCAAGCTTCTCCGCATTCCGCCGGCGAAAGAAACGAGAATGTTCCTGAGAAAACGAAGAAGCATCAAGAAACGAGTCCGCGATCTGGGGGGACACAATCGGAACCTCCCAAACACGAAGAAACATTGCAGGAAGCGGAGCCGTCGGACAAGGACTGCTGGCCAGTTGTTCCGTCTGCTCTAGATGTTGCCCACCGAAGCGCTATTTTATGGAACCTATGGAATCCATACCCCATTCAGACATACCACTTAGTACCCGCTCAGACTTTCCTGCCAGTTCCACCATCTCTATTCTCACCATCGCTATATGTGCCGACCTCTGGAGCCGCGCAGTCCTCTGGGCAAAATACTGGTCCTTCATCAACGCTTCAGCCGGATGATCCCACTAAGCTTGCGAGACTAGCAACTCTCACAACATGCTCAGCGACACTGAGATCGCCGCTCGAGTCCTTGTACTCCCCTTGCCAGAAATCTTCTGCCGAAGCGCCTGCACCTGAACTCTCACAACCGGAGTGCATCGCTGAACGCGATGAAGTATGCGACGCTAGCCCCACTGAACAAGAGATCAATGTCCCCACGTTGGCGCAGCCTCCCAGAGAGATACCCCGCCGCAACGCGCCGAAGGCAAAACGCAAGTCCTCGATACGCAAGTCACGTTCGCGAGCTAGTAAAGAGGACAAAAGAGAAACTATTTCCGGCAAGCGTCCAAAAGGTATGCAAGGCAAGGTAAGAACCTCGATGAACGAGATCCTCAATGAGGCTCTGTTGAAGGAGGGCCTTATGGTCGAGGATGACGGACGTGGCGGCTTCAAGTGTTCCAAGTGCGACGCGACCTTTGTTCAGCGCAATATCTGTCAGCGGCATATACTATCGCACATGAGTTACAAAGCGTTCGAGTGCCAGTGGTGCCACAAGACTTTTGTGCGCTATGACTCACTTGCTAGACACGTAACGAATCGATGTCCGCTCGCACGTTCGCATGATGTAATTGACGCTTCTGGGTACACTGGCCCAATCGAAACGAAATGCCTCCCTCACCGAAAAGGGAGCAATCACGATTGGGCTGACCCAGAAAGCGCAGTCACGACAGATGGCCAGGCGGAAATCAAAGCTGAAATAGAATAATGCATCGCTCCGATGAGTCGACCAGCCCGTCGTCGGCCCGCCATTGCCGAACCTTCATCTCACGGCGACGCGCTGTATAGCAATTAAGTAGGCCTTCTTTTTTTATACCTGTAGATGAGATTAAGATCTGTGGTTCATGTTTGACTTCCTGTTCTCGGTCGTGTGAACACAATAACTAGGCGTCTAAATAGCGCGTCTTCAGTCCTGATGCCTCCCGATCACATCACCGGTATTATCTAGATTAGTGTGAAATCGTGAAGGCCGAAGCTCTCGTATTACTTCTTGACGCGTCGAATCTGCGCTTGCGCTCTGGTGAGTATTCCAGGTTCTTCTCACAGTTTGGGTGAAATGCGTAAGAAGGCAATGAGGGACTGCGTAGCCCATCTACTCGGAGCCCCGCCTGTAATTCTGCTACCTCGATTAGACGATCAAGCTTTTAGGCGATCAAGCTTTTAGGCGAATAAAACATACGGCCGGTTGGCGCGACACGACTCAGTCCTGAGCGCTGCCGTCACGCGGTCTGTATGTGATGCCTCTTTCCTCAAAATCTGACACGATATCAGGAGGCAGCCTTCCAGCAACCTTTGTTGCGTATAAACCTTTGTGGAACCCGTCAATTCGTAGCCAGCGCGCCACCCAGGATTTCTCGTTGTTCGTCAACACGACAAGGCCTTCGAAGTTGGGAGAGGTGCACTCCTGGACCAGGCCGTCGTCACCCTGGAAGCTCAAAAGACTCTCACAGTTCGGACAGCCCTGGCTGATGAACTCGCGATGCGGCTGGACTATGCCACAGACCATGCAAGCGCGGTCTGTCCTACTGCTCATGGTAGAGAGTAAAAGGGCAAGGGCTCTAGATTTCCATTTTCTGCTGTGAACTTGGAAATCCATAGTCGCGATCCTTTCCATAAGTGAGGGCTCGATTCGAGACCCGGCTAATGGCATGGATATGTTTTCTCATTGACAACTTAGCGTGAGCTAGTCGCTAATCTGTAATTGCTATAAATTATTTATGCGCGCCTCTGGTCTGTCTGGCTTCACCTGTTCACACGGTCACAAGTTAGTCAGAGGCTATGCTTTCGAGTGCTCAGACGAGCTTATAGATAGATAGAGCGGCTGCAGGTGCCGAACAAGCCTCATGCGTCTCAACGGCCTAATTATGCACGTGCGGCAGTGCTTGTTGCCTGGGCTGCCACGATAAAGCTCACTAAGAGAGTCTGTTAAATAGGCCGTTCTCTACATTTCCTGATACATATCTATGTACAAGCTGATCAGTGCAAAATTCGTGGCGGTCAAACCGCTATTGTGCAAGCTCAGTTGGGGCTCTGAATGCGCTTGGGCCTTCAGCCATTTGTTTGTCGCGAACTTAGAGTCCAGTGAGCACAACGACTCGGCTTGCCTTTAGCAACAGACAGAGTGCTTCACTTGTATCCCAAAATATATAAGCAATCGCTCAAGGATTCACTGTTCAAGCGAGAGGGGGCCTTCTGCTGCACTATGGGTTTAGCATGCCAGGCTATGCCGAAGCCCGCGGTATCCATCATAGGAAGATCGTTACTTCCATCGCCGACGGCGACCACGTCTTCGAGGCTAATCTGCTCGCGTTCGGCTATCTCTCGCAGGAGCAGTGCCTTCCGCGCTCCATCTACTACAGGCCCCTCTGTAAGGCCTTCCAGCTTGCCGTCCTTTTCGACAAGGTGATTGGCAAAAGCATAGTCGAGGCCCAGGACGCCTTTGATCCAGTCAACGATAGGCTGGAAGCCCCCCGACAAAACGGCCATCTTGACGCCATGCGATTTCAACCCAGCACACAATTCTCGTGCACCGGGCGTGAGAGTAATCTCGCTGATGAGCTCTTCATACACGCTAGTCGAGACCCCCTTGAGAAGCGCGACGCGCTCGGCCAAGGACTGGGAGAAATCGAGCTCGCCTCTCATGGCACGCTCGGTTATATCGGCCACCTGAGGCTGCACGTTGGCGCGAGCCGCGATCAGATCTATGCACTCGTTCATTATCAGCGTCGAGTCCATGTCAAACACTACTAGCTTCTTGTTCCGCCGCTCGCGTGGCAGAACCACAATGTCAACACTGAGCTGATCGGCGAGGGTATAGAGGGCCGGCCGGTGCTCACAAGCCGCTTCGGCTAGATCTATTTCCCATACGTGGTCTGCAAGCTGTTTTGGACTCTGAGGGCTCAACTTCAGCTTCTCTAGCTCCTGTAAAACGCTCTGAGCAGCCTTCGGAGCGCTCTCAGGTCGACTGATCACTGTGCATACGAACATGAAGGAACCTTGCCCACTGGAGCCGCTCGCCTCGCTATAAGAGATATTACACTTATTCCCCCCCCGACTTCGAGTACTGGTGATCCGCTCACCGCTCGAGTTGAGCACTGGACTTACATTGCATGGTTTCATGCTGCTGTATATAATTGGCGAATTAAGTCGTTCTAAAATTTCGTCACTTTTGTCTATACATATAATTTTTACGCGCGGCACTCGGACGCGAGGACAAGTATGCAAGCAAGGCGGACGTTGGTCTCGCCCACAAGAACGTTCTGTTTACTTCATTGCTTTCGCCCGCTTGCACAAATGGGTCCGGTGCTCGTCGCCTGGTGTCTGCCGAGCTCACCCCGGTACTCTGTTCAGCGCACCGTGCCCTCTGCCTTCAGAGCCCTGATTTCGGCAGCCGAATAGTTCAGCTCAGACAGAATCTCGTCAGTGTGTTGACCCAGCAAAGGGGGCGCGGTTCTGACGCCTGGCTGTGTTTTGCTCCACTTCACAGGATGGTCGACCAGCTTCACTTCGCCGCTCAGCGGATGCGGGACGGTCGCTACCATCTTCCTCGCCTGCGTGTGGGGGTGCATGAGAGAGTCCTTGATATCGTTTATAGGGGCAAACGGGAACCCCAGGCCATTCCATTCGGCCTCCCACTCAGCCGTTTTTTTGGTGCGAGTGATCGCGTTGATTGCGGGAACGAGCAGCTCGCGGTTCTTGACCCTGCTGGCATTGGTCGCGAATCGCTCGTCGCTCCTCCATTCTGGATGTTGCAGCGCGTCCGCAATCAGGCCAAACAGCTTGTCGTTGCCCCCGCCGATCATGATCAGGCCGTCCTGTGTATGGAAGGCCTGGTAGGGGCAGATGGATGGATGCGCGTCGCCCTGCCTCCCCGAGTCTCTTTCGCCGCTGACCAGCACGTTACTGCCTATGTTGGCCAAGGACGCGAGCTGGCAGTCGCTCAAGGCGATGTCGAGATGCTGGCCCTCTCCCGTGGCCTCGGCGTGCCGGAGCGCACCCAAGACCGAGACCGCGGCATAGAGGCCGGTCGTGAGATCCGTCACCGCCACGCCGACCTTGGCCGGCGGGCTGTCGGGGTGGCCGGTGATGTGCATCAGGCCGAATTCGGCCTCCACCATGACATCGTACCCCGGGCGGTCGCTGTATGGGCCATACTGCCCGTAGCCCGTTATGCTTGCGTAGATCAGCTTTTGGTTCTCGCGGCTGAGGTCTTGGTACCCCAGCCCGTTCTTGGCGAGCTTTCCTGGCAAGTAGTTTTCGATCACGACGTGTGAGTGTTTTGCGAGCTGCTTTACGAGGTCCCGGCCACGCTCGCGCTGGAAGTCCACCCCTATGGAGCGTTTGTTCCGGTTGCAGGACAGGTAGTAGGCGCTCTCCCCTCCCGGCGCGAACGGCGGGCCCCAGCTGCGCGTGTCGTCTCCCCGCTTAGGATGCTCGACCTTCACGACATCGGCGCCCATGTCGGCCAGGATCTGAGATGCATGAGGGCCCGCAAGGACCCGAGACAGGTCCAGGACGCGGACGTTCTTCAACGGCAGCTTCGCCAACATATTAGTGAAAGGGGCAAGGGCACCCCACATTTGAAGGCAGCTGCACGAATGAGGGAACGGCGGCCGACGAACGCGGCTAGCCACTGCCACTCCGTGGCGGCCGGTCGCACGCTAGGAGCGCAGCACAAGTCGTCTCGAAAATTGTTTGCTGTTCGTCGAGGCGCGAGTGGGTACCATCGTGATACGGTCCTCGGAGGCGGCCTTGAGCCTGCCTTAGGCCTCGCCTACTCAGTGTTAGGTAGTTGGTGCTTGCTGCTAGATGCTGACAGTTTTCGCTCGCCCGATCCCCCCCCCCCCCCCACACTCTCAAATTATATGTAGCGTGCTGGCGAGGGCCGCCCAAGGTTTCTGCGCCGATCAGATTGACCCTCTCAATATCTTCGGCATAGCAATACTTCCGAGTCGACGCTGGCGGCAAGCTCGCGTCAGTCAGTAGTTCTCTACCGCTGTCTCTGCAGGAGCGCACGCACCGTTTGCGGGCGACGGCATCAGGTGACCTGTGTATCAACAACCTCCCAATGGAGAGGGATTGCGCGACTTACATCAACCACCCGCCTGCGAACTCGTCCAGAAACATGGCTGAATTGACGAAGCATCGCAGCGACAAGGTGCTGAACGAGAAGTGGGACATTGTGCTCTCCAACGGCCTGGTGAAGGCCGGGCTCGGCTTCGGCGCGGGCGTGGTCGCCTCAGTGCTGCTATTCCGACGCAGGCCGTGGCCGGTCGTGTTTGGCACCGGCTTCGGCGCTGGCATCGGCTGGTCGGAGGGCGACGCGATCTTCCAGGACGCCTACCGCGCCGATCTGAAGGCTGGCAAGCGCCAGGTCAAGGCCTAGAGCCTGGCAGGCCCCTTCCCGGACCGTAATAGTGGGTGCGCCTCCCCCGCTCCACGCCCAAAAAGTTGCATGCAATCCCGCTTGCTCTTGGCTAACTTATAGATATGCATTTTAAACGTCGGAAAAAAGGTTAATACACCGCTACTGAATGTTACACTAGATAATGAGAGGCATTGGCCGCACGCCGTTCGCGTGCGCGGCGTCTTCGCTGACGTTTCGAACTCCGACTCAGCGCGGAGAGACTTGGCACGCACGACCCCGCGCGCGAACGCACTGGCAACGCTTTGGCAGCGCTTGAGCGAAGGAAGGCGTGGTTAGTCCGGTCGTTTCGCTCTCATTGTTGGCTCTTTTGGGGATAGCAAGCAGGCGCTGCCGCTGCGCAAGGGACGCGGAGTCCTTCAGAGACACCAGTCGAGGCAGCAGCAGATAGCCGTGCCGGCGCAGAGACCGCAGCAGAGGCTCCGGCAGCAGTCGTCCTCGCCTCCCTGAGGCTGCTGCTGCACATAAACACCTTGAGGCTGCCCACCGTAGCCCTGTTGCGGGGCTCCGTATCCCTGCTGAGGACCGCCGTAGCCGCCGCCCTGCGGGGGGGCGTAGCCTCCGCCGCCGTAGCCGCCTTGCTGCTCACCGTATGGCGCGCCTCCGCCGTATCCTCCGCCGTAGTTGCTCATTTCGAGATTCTGGGTGTTTGACCTGAAGATAAGAACGGATCTAGAGCTATTTGTTGTATAAGTCTCTCGAGGCAGTACCCTGCTGTATCTCCCAGGGGCCTACTGTTGAATGACGCAGTGTACGGGGCTGGACGTAAGGCCAAGGGTACTGATGCAGGTCAAGCCGAAGAAGCCCTTGCTCCTGGGAACGTGCCAAAATAGATTCTTTCACCGAGCGGGAAAGCGCCTTCTGCGTCCGCCTCGGCCGCGTTCACGTATAGATACGGGCCTCAGCATCCGCAATTGCAGGCGTACTTCCTAAGATTATTAGATGCCTTGCTTGCAGCCGCATTGCGCGGATCCCGCCAGGACTAGACGCGTCCTCTGCGGCTCGGCGGAACAATACACGCCGCGACTATATCGAATATGCATCGCCACGTTGATTAAACGCGCGGTGCCGAAGAGGTGCGTATGAAATGGCGGGGCGGAGGGAGGGGGAGTGAGTGCCGCTCTCGTTAGGTAGCCTCCCACTTTTACTCATCAAGACGCGACACACCTCTAAGCTACACGAAAGGTAGAGAGGCTGCGAGACGCCCTTTTGCGGTGGGCATGCCTGAGTTGCGAGCTGCACAGAGCGTGTGTCAGCGCAGCGTTGGCCCTACCGTGTAGCTCTCAGCCTTAATGAGGCTGCTGCATCTGCAGCAGGGATGCGCTAGAGTGGTGCGGCGATAATTTCTTTTTGGGGTAAATACACAGCGGATGCAAGGCGGATGGCACTGAGGCAGGCCACGCGCGGCCCATCTCGCCGCGCCCTCTTCAGATCACCCCCCTCCCCTCATTATGATGTATATTTGCAGGGTGATCGAGTAGAATGTACGCGGTAGGAGGTGGTCGGAAGGAGCGACCAGATCTTGTAGAAGTAAGCTAAAATAGGGTGTATCGGCCAGGTCGGGATCGCGAGCAAATCGCCGTGTCGAGGAGCCCGCCGCGGCTCGTCGTGTTGGCCTTCGATATGTACGGATGCGGTTTCTCGAAGCTCATCTCCCGAGGGCCCTGTCCGCATCATGTGGGGCTCGCCGTTGAAGACCGTACCTTAACCATGTACCTGCTCGCATAACTGTTTGTGACCCTTGTGCGCCGAAACCACACCACCGTTAACTGTTAAGAGACTTCATGTACGCCGCAGTCGAGTCGAGATTCGCTGATGCTCTGGCTAAAGGCGCGCTGCACTTCACGCCCTCGACGGAAGTCCGCAAGACGCTAGATAGCGGCGTGGACGCAATCTATACCCTCGCGCCGGCGCTTCTGAAGAAGCCGCAGCAAGGTGCCGCGGCCGGCACGGATGCAGCGACCGACGCGACCACCGCCGCAGCGGCGCCCCCAGCTCAAACGAGCCCGTGGCTGCCTCCGGACGAGGCGCTGCTCATCGAGAAGGGCGACAAATACTCGCTGGTGCTCAACAAGTTCGCGCTCTCGAAATACCACTTCCTCCTGATATCGAACGAGTTCCAGCGCCAGACGCTGCCGCTGTCCGAGTCGGACTTCGGCGCAGCCTTCGACGTGCTGCGCAAAGCCAATCGGGAGAGCGGGAAGCGCCACATCGGCTTCTTCAACTCCGGCCCGCAGAGCGGCGCCTCCATCCAGCACAAGCACATCCAGTTCATGACGCTGCCCGACAACTTCCGACCATTCCCCGATACGACGCCCGAGGTCTCTCTCGAGGGCAGCGCCGCGGACAAACGCGTCCCGTTCGCGCACTACATCGCCGGCCTCAGCCGCGACATGCCGCCCGAGGACATCGTGCTGCGATATTCAGAGCTGCTCGGCCGAGTGCTGACCACGGTCTCGCGGGCCAACCCGGGCCGCAAGCGCCCCGAAATCAACTACAACCTCGTCTTCACCGAGGAGTGGCTGCTCGCCACGCCGCGCCGAAAGGAGGCGCTCGATAGCGGCATCTCGATCAACGCGCTCGGGACCGTCGGCCTGCTTGTGGCCAAGTCCGACGAGCAGCTGAAGGCGCTCGAGGAGCGCGGGCTCGACGCCATTCTGGACCTGGGGTTCCCCTTCGACGACGTCAAGGAGTACCGTCCTGATCACACGGGGTACACCCACTACTGAGCGTCCCCGTCTTTCGCCGCCGCCCTTCCTCTCTCATCTTTGTGGTGTGCACTGGCCAGTGGACGTTTCGTCCCGGGGCTGCCAGAGGCCGCCGTGGCTGGCACGGTCCACTACGACGGCCCCACATTCCACACTCTCACTCCCACCACACACACTCACACACTCGCACCTGCGCCCTCGCTTACACGTATTGCATACCTCAGGTATATAAGTACTCGTTTGTCGGTGTTGCCCACATTGTTCTGAGTTCATGTAAACTAGCTCTTGCGAGAGAAGAGTGGCTCTCTCTCGGCTGCATGTAGACAGACGTAATATGTACAGTGATTAAGGCTATGATGTGAACGCGTGCAGAAGCACAGCAGCAGCCACACTCACGTTGAGCGAGTCCACGCTGCTCTGGTCGGTCGCCAGCGTGGTCTGGTGGGTGCTGCGCGTCAGCAGGCTGGTCCGGATGCCGTCCCCCTCGCTGCCCACGACGAGCAGCGTCGGGGCGTCGAGGTTCCGCAGTGCCGCGGGGCTCACCTCCTCGAGCTCGATCGAGTGCTGCTGCAGGGACCGGCGGCTTGGCGCGGTCGACACGATGGCCCACCCCGACTCCTTCAGGTCGTCGAAGAGCCGCAACGGGCGCGGAACCTCGAGGACCGGCATGAACTCGGCCGCGCCCGCGCTCGCCTTGTAGACCGCGGGCGAAAGGCTGGCGCTGTTCCGGGAGCTGATGGCGACGAAGCTGGCGCCGAAAAAATGGGCAGAGCGAATCAGCGCGCCCAAATTGTGCGTGTCCGTGACCTGGTCCACGAAAAGACCGAGGGGGTGCTTGAAGACGCGGCCCGCTCTTCGCTCAATGTGCAGGTCCTTGTTTACCGCTATGCGGCCGTCCGCGGCCAGCGCGAGCTTTTGAACAACGACCGGCGCGCGCTTGTCCACCTCGAGCACGACTTTGTTGTGCACGCCGTTCTCGGCCATGAGATTGAGGTGCTGCGCCGGAACGTTGTTGGCAATGGGCACGCGGCGCTCGCGGCAGAGCGCGACGAGGGCTGGATCCAGGCTGGTCAGCGAGGCATGGCCGTTGTACAGCTTGTGGACCGCGGGCCGCGACTCGACGGCCGCGCGCACCGCGTTTGTGCCGAAGATGTACTCAACGTTCGGTCTGCGGGCCCGCGCGCTCGCCAGCTCTTGCGCGAAGCCGCGTTGCGCCGTCGGCTTGGCCGCCACGGCGCGGGGCGCGTCGCCCTGCCGCTGCCGCTTGAGGCTCTGCTCCTCCTGTCTCCGCTTGAGCTGCTTCGCGTGGACGTGCGCGTACTTGTCGCGGAAGAAGGCGTCTTTGTCCTGCCCATGCCAGGCTTTTTTGGGCGCCTCCGGCTCGACGAAAAGCGCCTCGAAATTCTTCCCCTGCTTGGGGAAGGGCGCCCGAGGGGCTGCGAACGCAACGACCCGCGAGAATCTCATTTTGCCTCCGAAGCAGTGCCTGTTGTTCCGTCTTGAGCGCAATTGCAGAGACCACGAGCGACAAATGTGCAATTTGTCTGCACAATGCGCCTTCTGCCTCCCTGCCACACAGTGCGTGCCTGCCGCTACAAATCTGCCACACACCTCAGCCCTACACAGCTCGAGACTCGACTCGCAGCCCAGCCCGCTATATAAATTTGTACTTAACGCGTGCGCGCACTTACAGCTAAACAACCCTCCCCACCGCTGCCTCACGGCCGAACACTTCTCACAGTTTTCCTCCCAGCTCAAAAATAGTCACGTGTAACTCCCAGATACGGGTATAAGTTAACAGCTGAGAGCGAGCGCAGGGTGCCGCGCCCAATCACCTGCGCGCAGAATCGCCATATCCATATCCCTGCACGAGCGTTAGTTTTCTCACCACATATGTCGACGTTCACGCAGCTCGAGAGGATCCGCAAGGTCATCTACGCCAGCCCGGCGCTGAAGAGCCTGTTTCTGCCGGCCTCGCGCGTCTACACCAAGGCCGCTGGCTACCGCGAGCTGGGTCTCAAGACCGAGGATCTGTTCATGGAGGAGAACGAGGTCATGAAGACCGCGCTGTCGCGCATCCCCGCGGAGGAGTCGTACAAGCGTGTGTACCGCATCGCCGTCGCCTTCCAGGCCTCGCTCACACAGCAGCTCGCGCCCGAGGCCGACCGCGTGAAGCCCGAGGAAGACACCTCGTACCTCGTGCCGTACCTGCTCGAGGCCGAGGCGCAGATCAAGGAGCGCGAGGAGCTGGACAACCTCGTGGTGAAGCCGTCCCGTTCCTAAAAGATAGTCCAACGCATGCCACCGCGACGGACGCCCAAGCCTACATAACTTATTCTAACTGAAGAACATCCTAGACGTTGACTATAAAAGCAGGCTAACAAAACCGCCACAGCCACAGGCCCGCTGCACTACCTCGGAGGGCAGGGCCGACTCATAGGAGGGGCGAGAGAGCCGAGCTGCGACGGCGCTAGCGCAACTGGGCTGGTGGACGGACTCGTGCGGGCGGGCGGGCTCGCGCGGGCGGGCGGGCTCACGCGGGCGGCAGCAATGGGCGGGCGCCGTGGCCGCAGAGCGCCGGCGCTCTTTTTGTTGCACGCCGTTCGCTAAGCAGTTAGTGTACACAAAATAAAATCATTACGTTTCATAATCTAGTGCGGTCAGCAGACAAGCTTGTCGCCGTCGAACTGGCTCGCGAGGCTGGCAACGGCGGTCTTGAACCCGACGGTGAGCTCGAGCAGGTGGTCGACGACAAGCTCGTCGGGCGTGCTGTCGAGCAGCACGTTCGTGTCCACCGTCGGCATCGGCGGGAACTCGCTCGGCCACGCCGGCGCGCGTTTCGGCGAGTGCATGGCCGCCAGCGCCTCGGCGCCGTCGGGCCCCAGCATGTGCTTCACCGGGCCGGCCGGCGCAGACATGAGGGGGAACGGCTGCACGTTGCTTGCGGGCATCTGCAGCCGCGGGAGCTGCACGCGCTTCTTGACCTCCGAGATGACCTGGCGGCGCCCGGCGCCGCGCTTCGGCGACGGCGACGGCGACGGCGAGACCGCCGCGGGCGAGGTCGCCGTGGGGGTGGCCAGCTCGGAGAGGCTCGGGCTGGCGTCGGCCGGCGGCGGCCGCAGGTCCTGCGGCGGCGCGCGCAGG